>JANIPM010416745.1:0-11634 GCA_027478405.1 Erythroxylum cassinoides | reverse complement strand
CAGAGTTCCAATATATGGAGAGCAAACGGATTAAATGGATCCCGATGAGATCGAGATATGTCCCGATGAGATCGCGATATTGATATTGCTAAAAAAGGTTTTCGGTGGTTTTTCTATACCGGGGCCCGGTAGGACCGACCCCAGTGTGACTGGACCACTTTAGCAATTATATACATGCACGTGGATGGAGGAATGGAAGCATAAGAAGCTTCCTTTAATGCTTAGTCATTAAATACATTTAATGACTAAAAGACAAAAAACAAGTAGATGGAGATGATCATCGTTGGTTTTGGAGAGTGAGTCTCTTCCTTAAGAAAATGATAGTCGTTGCTTTTGGAAGGATGAGAAGGAAAGAAAGGATTTAAGAAAGAGTTTCAAAAATCAAAAGCTCTCCTCTCATCATCGATTATCAAGCTTCTTCTCCAAGGTTTTTGTCATCTCCTCCATCATTTTCCAAGCTCTCCATAGAACAAAGGTAAGATCTAGCAGTCTTTAATTTGTTCTAGCTATTCCCGGGTCAAAGGGTTTGTCCCGGTTAGGTTTTCCGACCTCTGCGTGGATACCGTTAGAGACGGGCTACGTAGGTCGTTATGGTTTGATCTAGTTATATAGACACAACGATCCTGGGTTTCGGGAAAGTCCCGGGACAAAAATTTTTATTTTCCGCACCGGGTACATGTGATGTACCCACCGGGATTTTCCTACAAAAATATCTTCACTTAACAGCACATGAGTTATAGTAATTGAAATGTGGCCATGCATTTTCATATGGTTGACATCACTAATGATGCAATGCGTTATACTTAAAGAATACAGACATAGTGCTAAAGCTACAAAAATGATCTCTCAAATTGCATTTTCTGAAAGGAGTTGTAGGCCTATGCACTATCGTTAAAATAAAAATCAAATGGGAAATATCAACCGTAAATTATTAGTCTCCAAATCAGCATTTCAATTAAGTTACTTAGCAAGCTAATAATTTAAAATTAAGTGTAATTAGTATTAATGTATCCAATGTGTTACTATTTTTAAACAACCATATGTGTAAGTATATTGAGTGAATTGTAATTAGTGTGACTCAGAACCCACAATTTACTCATAAGGAAAAGGCATTTGAGAGGCCTCCTTCCACCAATTGGTCTATCCCCAAGATAATGAAAGGAATTTTTTTTCAATGAAAGGAATTAAATTAAATTACAAGATACATTTAATATAATTAGATTGCAATTGAAATAATTAGGTACAACATAGTTCTTCTACCTTACTAATAAGATAGTTAGCATAACTAATATTTTAAAGGCAAAGAAACTTAATTTAAAATTATGTATTTTTTATATTGTTAGAGATTGATTCAAACCTACCACCTTATTATGCAAAGTGCCATAAGCAAAAGTTTGACGGCTAGTTTGTTCTATCTTTTACCCCAAAAAAAAGCAGCTATGAATCAACTTTAGTTCTTGAGTTGTTCATATCAATGTTTTAAAAATGGATCGGACATTGAACCGGTCAAAAAAAAGTTTAAGGTTTAAACGTTCGATCGATATTTAACCGATATATAATAAATATAAATTATAAATTATAAAAATAAGTAAAAATATTGTATAAAATAAAATACTTTATTAAAATAAAATTGCACTAATAATACTTATTCATAGATAACAAACTGATAATAAAGTTAATAATTTACACTAAAATTGAATCTATCATAACTTTTAAATAATAATAAAAATTATATTATATATTATCATTTATTTAAAGACTCATAAAAGGTGAAATATGTCTAAAGAAAGTCAATAAAACTCTAACTTTATTCTAACTTCTTTTTGAATGTCACTTAAACATACTTTTTATAGTTTAAATATTATTTTTGACACATTCTTAAATTATCATAAGAAAAATCACTTAGATATACTAATTAATAATTAAATTTAACAAACAAATTCATGATAAAAATAAGAATTAATTTTTAACAAAAATAATTTAAATTTTTCAATAAAAATATATTGAGATAAATAAAGAATCTAAATTTTGACAAATATAATTTTTTAGTTATATTAAATAAATTTAGTGTTTTTAAGAATAAAAATAGTAATTTATTTTTGAAAATAATAATTTAAAAAAATAAAATTTAAATTTAAAATTTGAATATACAATTTATTAATTAAAATGTGTGAGAATTGAAAAGAAAAAAATGATTGATTAAAAATTAGCTAAAAATCTCAAACTTTGCTTATATCAAAACTAGAAAAATAAATGCTTTTAACTTAATTCCCATGGTGGGTTCCACGTGTTGATCCCACACAAATCATTAAAGAGGGAGGGGAAAACATCATGGTGGGTCCCACATGCAAAAAATGGTCCCATAAGTCAAAAAGATAGCTCAATTTGTTAAAACGTGATCGATTTACTAATTATCTGGCCTATTTTTTATCACAAAGGCTATATAATATAAGTCAAACCTAAACTCAAGTCGATTCGTATTTATTTCAGTTGAACT
This sequence comes from Erythroxylum cassinoides, assembly GCA_027478405.1. Taxonomy (NCBI): domain Eukaryota; kingdom Viridiplantae; phylum Streptophyta; class Magnoliopsida; order Malpighiales; family Erythroxylaceae; genus Erythroxylum; species Erythroxylum cassinoides. Next base: position 9,137 of record JANIPM010416745.1, on the reverse strand, counting down.
GGCCAATCTAGTCCGGTTTTTAAATCACTAGTTCAGATTGTTTAGTTGAACTAAAATAAAATTTATTGCATTTTATTATTAATCTTTTTGTGTAAATTCAACATCTCATATTAATAGAAGTATCATAGTTTTCTTCCTTTCATATATTCTTCTAACTTTTTGAATTCAAAAGTAATTTTCTTTCTGAGCACTTATGAGATCTTCTTTCATGTGGCTATTGAAGAAAGCTTCATGCAACCTATTATTCCTTACCTTGATAGTTAGTATGATCATTGGAATATGTTAATAAAGATTTTTTTTAAAAGTCCAAGAGTATTGGCATTTTGTTGAAAATAATTTTGCATTACTAACCAAAGGAGCAGTACTAATAACTACATAAGAGGTAGAGCTTGAAAGCTATAGGCTGAAAGATCTCAAGGAAAAAAATAAGGGATTCCATAAAGGAGATACATCAAGGGAATACAAAAACAAAGTGGCAACAATTGTATCATCTTTGTACCGAGTTTGGAACTTTGCAAATGAAGAAAAGGGAGTCAACTATGAATTATTTTTCAACACCTTAGAAATTGAAAAAAAATTGCATATTCACTTTGAACAAATGGAGGACATGGTAATCATGGAAAAGATACTTCGATCAATGACATTTAAGTTCAATTATATTAATTTTTCATCAGAGAATCTTATGATGGTAAAGTGTAAAATTCTTTGTAAACTTATAAAAAGAAGATCATTAAATAGGATAACCAGGGGCAAGCATTTCAAACATCAATTAAATCTTAAGGGCATGGTAAAGGCCAGTGGAAAGGTAAAGGGAAAAATAACAAGGAACATAAAGGCTAAACCAATATAAAAAGATGGAAAGGATTCGACCAGAATCATTGAGTAATAGGCTCAAAAGCTAAGTTTATAAATAAATATTAGGGTGAATATTTTCGATTGAAAGGATTGTGTTATTCATAAATAACACTAAGATAGCTTCCCAAGGCAACGCATAGGGAGCAAAGAAGGTCCTGACATTAGTACATTATAATTTGTGTGGGCCTTTAAGTCTAGCTTCTAACAGAGGTAAACATTGTTTTAATATCTTTAATGAAGATTTAAATATAACAAAACATGGGTTTACTTCTTGCTACATAAATTTGACGCCTCATAAGCCTTTAAAAATTTAAGGTGCTTGATGAAAATAAGGCAGATTGTTTTTATAAAGATGTTGCTTATAGATCATGATAGTTAATATTTATAGACTTCAGAGACTTTTATGTAGACCATCATATTTAAAAGCAACTTAGAGCCACCTATTCTAATGGCCTTATTCTCCTTATTCTCCTAAGCAAGGCAAATATTCACTCAATCACTATTCTGATGAGAACTCTCAACCTTTTTAAGGAGATCTCAGGTCTGTGTGTAAATCATCACAAGAGCTTCCTCATTCTCTCCAAGAGCACTTCCCTCTCTCAATTGCTTTATCTCAAGCTACTGGGATGGATATTAAAGACCCTACTCTCCTCCACATAGACAAATAGAACACTATCATATGGAGGAAAAATTCAGCTATTGAAATCGGTAATCATGGATATGAATACCTATTGGTGCTCATATCTTTTTCTCTTAAAAGGGTTAATTAAAACAGTAGAAAAATTGATGAAGCAATTTCTATGGGAAAAAGGAAATCAAGAGAAAGGAATGGTCAAAGTTAGTTGGAAGAAAATTTGTCAACCGAGAGAGGAAGGAGGGCTATGACTGGAGTCAATAGCCAGTAAAAACAGATTTGTTACATCCAAGAGGATTTGGAGAATTTTAAGTGAAGATCAATCCATGTGTTCCAAAATGGATTCACTCTTATCTATCAAAAGGAGGGAGTTTTTGGGCTCTAAAACCTAAAACCAACTACACCTAGTTCTTTAACCAACTCCTTAAATTGAGGGAAGACATGTACCAACACATTTCGTGCCAGATTGGGGTAGAGGAAAGAATTTTCTTATAGTATGACAATTGGGTAGGGACTAGACCTTTGATACAAAATCAGATGGAAAGATACCTATTAAACCAATTCCTTAAGGATACTAAGCTCCAAGAAATAGTCAGGAATGGGGACTGGTCCTTTTCTTCAGAAGAAACCAGACCTTTGTTCCTTCCTCAATTTAAAAGCCTTAGGAAGAGAGATATATATCTATGGAAGGGTATTCCTATCTCTGAGATTACTACTAAGGAAATCAGAAGGATGAGGGAGGGGACTGCTAATCGAGTAGGATGGGATGCAATAATATGGAATAAGGTCCTTAGACCTAATGTAAGCTTTCTGCTCTGGCTAGCAATGTGGAATAGAATGAGTACTTTAAATAGGCTGAAATTCTTAAACTCCTCTAAGACTTGTATCCTATGCAATCTAGAGGATGAAACTAGAGATCATCTTTTCTTTGACTGTGCCTACTCAAGAGAAGTTTGGACAAAGATCTTTACTTTATGTGTCCCTAATTTCAATTATGGCAGACTCACTAATATTCTATGAGTTTTACCAAATTTGCAAATTTCTAATTATGATAAGGCTATCATACTACTCTCGGTGACTACATGTGTTCAAATAATCTAGTTTGAGAGGAATAGTAGAAGGTTTAAAGCCAAATCAAAATCGCTACTATCTATTATAGAATTCACTACTGCCAACATAAGGGAGCAATTGATTATTAATCAGTTAAACCTACAATGCAATAAGAGAATGACATTTTTATGGAGAATTTAGCACTAGCCCTATCAGAACTTTCCAAAGTTCTAACTACTCAATTCTCATAGGAGAAATGTTATGCAGTCACAGCCTAACATAAAGCAGATTATTCACCTACAGTATCTAAGGAATAACGGAGATTATTCAGATATGGATTTACCTGGTATTCTCTATAATGGGTTGAGCATTGTTGAAGAACCATGTTATTTACTCCTTTCCCCTAAGTTAAATCAGTGGGGATCAATGGGGGTCTTCAGGATAAAGAAAAGAAGTTAGGAAGTCTACCTGTTTGGAGATGGAAGCTACTCTAAAACCCCCTCTAGCTAGCCCCAAAATCCTGTAAGAAAATCAAATTCGAACTCAGAATAGACATGCCCAAATCTTTAAGTGAGATTGGTCTGAGTTTGATACCTTACCTGAATTGAGATTATTGGACGAAGTACGGAGAGGGACTAGATAGAACCGCAGATCAATTAGCAAGAAAGATCTCCCCCCAAGTAGAGAAGCACATAAAAGCTAGAGAAAGGATATGAGGAAAGACATTAAGGAAAAAAACCAATAATCGAACTGATGACACTTACTAGATCCAAAATCTCCCTCATCGGTATCAAAAAAAGCCGAGACCCAAAGAGATCCCCTTCCTTTGATATTGCAAGATCTGGAAGTTGAAGGACAAAATCAAGCCCTAATTGAGTAGTTTGTGATAGATACATAGCATGATTTTGTTACCTGATTTGTTTTCTATGCAAAGAACCAAAGGACTGATGATCCATGTAGCACTCGTTTGAACCGCCTGCAGAGAGAGTGAAAGCTTATGATCTAATTGAGTAAGAGGTAGAAGTTTTGAGAAAGGAGCAAGTCGTTATACCCAAAAGGTTAAATGACTCTGTTAAATGTAATGCTTTGTGTTTTACATGTAAACGTTGTCGTTTGTTTACCTAAGCTTACTTAAAGACCCAAGTGGTCGAGATCACGGAGAACTTCTTTTGTGTAATCTTCTTATTTATTAATGAATTTTTAAATACTCAAAAAAAACTTAGAGCCACCTACACATCCTAGTAAAATGGCATTTATGAGAGGTAAAACATACAATTATGAACATAATGTGAAATTTCTCAAAATTTTCAAAGAAATTTAGCTAGAAATAGTCAATTGACATATCCATATTTAAAACAAAAACCCTATTTTTTCTATTCAAAATATGATACCAAAAGAGGTATGAGTGGATACAAACTAATAATTGATTATTTTATAATTTCTAGGTGCCTAACTTATGTTTACGTTTAGATGTTAAAATAAAAGCCAAATTAGATGATAAGGGACAGAAAGGCATTTTCCTTAGTATTATTGATCAACCAAAAGCCTATGAACTATTTTATCTTATCGTCAACAAAACTGCAATCAATTCAGATGTTATTTTTAATGAAGAAAGCAATTGGTCTTACACAAATAAATAAAGAAAAATTTTTAACTTTTATAGATTTTGAAATAAAAGAAGGTGATAGAAAACACCAAGTTACAAAGTAGAAAGTTGTATCAACTTTTGCATAATTAAAACTAGAGGTTGGGATTACACAACTTGGATGAGTGATTAAGAAATACTAGGCTTTATTTGATAATAAGATTCCCACTTTACTTTTTTCATATTTTCATGACAATAAGGCGATAATTGCAATGACAAAAAAATTCATCATTCTATGAAAGGATTAAACATGTTGGCATATGAAAACTTGTAGCAAATGAAAAAATTAGTTTGGAGTATTGTAATACAAATTCTGAACCATACATATATCTTCACTAAGTGCATAGCATGAATCTTTCACATGTCAACTTAGAGTATGCAAAATCAAAAAGATATGTAATTTTGACATCTTATATTAATAAGATACGTAATTTCAAATTTCTCTTCTCTTTCAATATCCTTCTATTTCTGTAACATATATAAGAATCTTAAATTTCTGAAATTTTATTATCATATTTAATTATTATTCTCAATGATAGTTAAAATTGTGCATAGTAATTATAGTTAGAAGTGCAAATAGTAGTCATTACTTCTTCATATAAGTGACTATAGAGATAGAATCAGAAACGTCGCAAATGTCAAAGGGCCTGACAAGCACAATCCATCGCTTTCATTAATATCTTCACTGTTATGTCCATTTCTTTTTTTTAATTAATGGGGAGAACCGAAAATAGCTTACGCCATAGCTTTCATTAATATCTTAACTGTTATGTCCATTTCTTTTTTTTTAATTAATGGGGAGAACCGAAAATAGCTTACGCTACAAGTCGAGGGATACAGAGTCCCGACATATCCTCAATGAGGAAAGGGTGGCACCCAATAGGTGGATTTGCAAAAGTGGTGGTTCCTAAATCAAAATGTGTGGCATAGCTTGCAAACCAGTCTGCACATCTGTTGCTCTCTCGATAAATGTGGCGATGAATAACCGTCCAATTTCGAGTGAACAGTACATGAATACTCTGAACCAGGAGATTGGGAGCCCTAGAATGGTTAGTCGCAGATGATAGGAGATTGATCACCACAATCGAGTCCACTTCGAGTTCAATCCGACGATATCCTAGGTTCTAGGGGAGTGTGAGCCCTGTATACACTCCCCACAATTCCGCAGTCACCGGAGATCACGCACCAAGGTTCTGACTAAAGCCTCTAAGCCAATTGCCTCCACTATCCCGTATGATGCCGCCTGCTGTGGCAGAGAGTGGGTGCCGTTTGCACGCTCCATCAGTGTTTAGCTTGACCCACCTAGTAGGGGGCTTGCACCATCCAATCAACTACGCATGTCGACGCCAATAGCCCAAGCCCGCTCCACCTTGCCACCTGGATGCCTGGTGTAATTGACCTGTATAAGACAAAATAATAGAAATAGGTGAGGACGGCCAACTGAACTGCTCATCAAAGAGGGACCGATTACGCCAGGTCCAAAGGAACCAACAGGTAACACTAAACAGGATGGGTCGTGCGCAAAAACTTGGCGACGAGAATGAAGATTGGTGGTGAGCCAGTCTGGGGTCAGCATACGGAAGAACTCAGTAGTGATTATGTGCGAAGGAAAAGAGCTCCACATTTGTTGGGCTTTGCCGCATTCACGCACAATATGTTGTGTGGATTCCTCGAGACCACAATAAGAACATGCTCCATCCGTAGTGAGGTGCCATCGAACCCGATGCTGATTTGAGAGTAATCGATCGTGAGCGAGGAGCCAGAGAAACGAGCGAATGCATTGAGGACCGTTCCACTTCCAGATGACCTTCCAAATACCATGATGCGAGACTTTCTCATGATCCATAAGCAGGGAGTATGTGGACGTTACAGTGAAATGACCCATGTTAGAAATGCCCCAAATTAACTTATCCTGGCCTAGGTGGTCTTTTGGAGGTAAAATACTAGAAATGGCTCGGCATATCGACATTGGAAGACACGATTGCAAAGTGTCCCATTGCCAATTACCGTCAGTGTCCACAAAATGTTTGACACTGAGGTAGCGATAAGAAGCAAAAATAGGCGTAGTTGCGTGGTTAAGCAAAGGTCCCTCCGTACCTACCCATGGGTCAGCCAAAAATAGCTCCTGGAGCCATCACCAATCCTCCACCTTAGGCCCTGGAGCACTATGTGTCAAGTCTCTTTTATGCTCCTCCAGATCATGGATCCGCCCACGGTGTCTATAGAATTGGGGAGATTATTGGCGTCAAATTTATACTTTGCAGACAGAATTTGAACCCAGAGGGCATGGGGCCGGTTAATCAAGGATCATCCCAGTTTCACTAGGAAGGCATCATTGGTTTCGCAAATTTTTCTAATGCCGAGGCCCCCCATTTCTTTAGGAGTGTAGACTAATTCCCAGTTAACTAAATGAATCCGCTAAGTGCCTGTAGAAGAGCCCCATAAGAATTGTTGCATTAGTTTCTCCATGGCATCACACAAGCTACGGGGCAATCATACCGTCTGCATAGTGTAGCTAGGTAGGGCCGTAATGACTGATTACACTAAAGTGGTGCGGCCCGCAAAGGACAATAGGTTAGCTGACCAGCCAGATAAGCATTTATGAATGTTGTCCAGAATGTACTGATACGTGCGTTTAGTCGCGCGATCATGCAGCAATGGAACGCCTAGATAACATCCGAGGTCTGGCGTTCGTTGGAACCCCAGGGAGGTGCATAAATAGTGGGCGGTGTGAGGATAGATATTGCTGGAGAAGTAGCACCTCGATTTAGGGTGGCTAACTCGTTGACCTGCAGCATCACAGAAGGAGGATAACATATCCCGAATAATGGTCACTTGGTCAATAGAAGCTTTGGCGAACAGTATGAGGTCATCAGCAAAAAACATGTGAGATATGGAAGGGCCATTGTGGCTTAATCGAATAGGCTTCCAATGGCCTTGCGTCACCGCATGAGTGATAGAGTGTCTAAGGCGTTCCATACACAAAACAAAGAAGTACGACGATATGGGGTCCTCCTATCGGATACCTCGAGTAGGCCGAAAAGCCTCGCTAAGGTCCCCATCCCAACGTACCTGGAGGGAGACCGAAGAAATACACTTCATGATGAGGTTAATTAGGGACTCAGGAATGTCGACATCGAATAAGGTTTCTTGAATGAAATCCCATGACAGACGATCATAGGCTTTCTCAAGGTCCACCTTCAGAGCCATTATCCCCTTCTTACTTGTTTTCTTTTTCATAGAATGTATAACTTCTTGGGCGATAATAATATTATCCGTAATCAATCGCCCTGGGACGAAGCTACATTGGGTCGGAGCGACTAGATCCTCTAGGTAAGGTTTAAGCCTATTAACAATGAGTTTGGTAATGGCTTTGTAGAGCATAGTGCATAAGGCGATAAGCCTAAACTGGGTAATGGAAGTGACAGTCGGGTTCTTAGGGATCAGAACCATTATGGTGCAGTTCAGGGCAGACTCCCACACATCATGTCGAAAAATCCTCTGGATGAACGCGGTGAGCGAAGGTCCCACAGTATCCCACTGGGATTGATAAAAGCCAACGGTGAATCCATCTATCCCGGGGGCTTTGTTAGGGACCATAGTGAAGAAGGCCATTTTGACTTCATCGGGGTAAGGAGGGCTAGCCAACTTTTCCATCGCGTGGGGGGTAGGGGGAAACTGGCCCCAAATTTGTCGAACAGGAGGGGTCCACCCGTCCGACGTATAGAGTTGCTCAAGGAAGTTCTTGGCTAATCTCTAGATGCTTGTCTCGGATAGCTCATACCCGTTAGCATCCTTCAAAGAAGTGAATGTCGCGTGATGACACTTGGCCATAGTGAGCGCATGATAATATTTAATATTCCTGTCACCCTAGCTCAGCCACTAACTCCTAGAGTGCTTATACCAATAGAGTTCTTCCTGAGAAAGGACCTGCTCTAAGTCAGCCGGGAGTTACTCCTCTAGCTTCCAAAGAGAGTTAGTGTCTTCACTTTCTAATCTTGTCTGAATGCCTTCGAGACGTGCTAGGAGGTGCCTTTTTCTGAAAAAGATATTGCTAAACGTCTGGAAGTTCCACTGTTGAACCTTATCGGTGACGTGTTGGTGAGTAGTGCTGATATCCGAGTGGGTAATAGTCCAATGCTCTACGACAAATTGCTGAAAGTCAGCATGCGTCAACCAAGCATTTTGAAAGTGAAAGGGTCTATGAATCGGCGGAGGGGGCACGCTATTGTTGAGAGACACGAACAGAGGTCGATGATCAGATTTAAGAAAGGGAAGGTGAGTAACTATAGCGCTACTGAAAGCCGAATACCAATTATTAGCACAAAAAGTCCGGTCTAATATGGCAAGGATATGGCCTCGTCGCTATGTGAATCTAGGTCCTGTGAAGCCTAGATCTTGGAGAAGACAGCTTTCCACAAAATCTCTAAAATGAGAGTTGATGACCTGGTGAAGACGAGAATCGCCGCATTTGTCCATGCATTCCAACTTGGCGTTAAAGTCCCCCCCAATAGCCAGGGTTTAACGGTGATCCTGGCAATTTGTCGTAAAAACTGCCATAAGTACCGTTGAAGCGAGTAAGTAGGGCTAGCATAGATAGCCGTGAAGTCAAAAGACCGACGGTCCCACTCAATACTAGGATGGACAAATTGCCGATGGGCGATAAAAATGCAGACTTCAATATCCTCTTTCCAAAGAAGCCAAATACCGTCCGAATACCCCGCTGCTTCAACCCGAAAAGACTGGTGAAAACCTAAGCTCCTGATAACTTTTGTGGCAGGATCCCCACTAATGCGTGGCTCGACCAAAACTACCAGGCGCGGTTTGTGGAGTCGGATATAGTTTTTAATGATAGGCTTGATGTTGGACCCCGATCCTTGATTGAAATGTAAAATTATTAAATGACAATTAAAGGAGAATTTTGGGGTGAATTATGCATGTACAAAGGAAAGA
>JANIPM010416695.1:0-11640 GCA_027478405.1 Erythroxylum cassinoides | reverse complement strand
AAAGTCTTTTTTTCTCGATAATTTAAATTCAAATCTTAATATTTTGTAGACAATCTCAATCTAATTAAACTTTACTTCTAACCTAAACTTATTTTAAAAATAAATTCTTTAACTCATTAGAATGCTAATATATATATTTGTTATTATTATTATCAATTATTCTTATTAAATTAATAATAAAATTATTTTTTTCTTTTCTATTTTGGAAAGTCAAAGCAAAACATCATTCCATATTTTTTTTAATTATGTTTTCATGACTTAAACCAAGAAAGGTCTAAAATTCAAAATCAAATATAAGAAAATATAGCTAATTTTGGACAATTATTCCTTAGAAATAGCAGTTTATGACTCTTAATAATTATGCTTGAAAAACATTGTGGAAAATGACCAGAATTTTCCTTCAACTCTGCTGATAAAAATTGTTACATGTTCTGTTGATAACATATTCAATTATTTAAAGGAATGACAAAAGGATCTGAACCATTGGCCCAATTCGAAACAATTCATGCAAAACAATATTGTTCTATCTCAAACCCGATTGGATCAGGCCCGACCTGGCTAACTATCATCCCCAATTACTTCAACTTACCTTACTTTTGCATACGAGTGAGTGAATGCCTATACAAGCCATTGAAATATTTACACTGAATAGATTCCAATTTCTCTGTGGTCTAAGGTGAAAGATGAATATTATCAAAATAGAAGGCAAAAACTTGAAGGAGAAGATTAAATATGGCCTTTCTAGAAATGTTAATACTCTGTTTCAGATATTCGATGAAATTGTGAATAAAGTTGAGCTAGAAAATATTGTTTAGATCGTTACTGACAATGATTCTGTTTACAAAGCAGCTAGAAAAAGAATGCAAAGCATGTATAATTCTTTTTATTGGATTTCTTATGTTTCACATTGCATTAACCTAACTTTGGAATATATAAGAGATGTTAGATATTTTTTATCATTAATGAGATTGTACAGAAAGTAAAGAAAGTGACCAAGTTTATCTATAATCGTATATAGGTCTTAAATTTGACGAGGAATGATTTCACCAATGGTAGGAATTTGTGTTATCCTACTATAAGAATGTTTTTGACTAATTTCTTATCACTTCACTAGTTTGTTATGATAAAGAAGTTAAGGCAAATATTTATAAATGATAAGTAAGTCGCATCACAGTATGTCAAATATAATGCTGGAGTTGAGAATTTTAAAATTATACTCAAAGATTATAAAATTTAGCCCTAGTTTTAATTTGTAATCTAAGTTTGTGAGTCTTTAATGAGAGTACTTCATCTGGCTGATAGTGATGAGAAGGCAATAATGGGTTATTTTTATAATACTATGGAGAAGGCAAAAGAAACAATTAGGGCCAATCTGAAAATTAAATCTTCTTTATACACACCTTATCTTACAATTATCAACAAGTGACAGAAAAGACAACTTTACTCTTTATTATTTACATCTGTGGCATTTTTTTAATTCTAGTGTCTATTTTAGACCAAATTTTACAAAGAAGACTAAAGTTAATACAAAAATGTTATTAACTATTACAACAATTGTTTCTCATAAGCTGATGCAAGATCTCCTAAGCTAACAAATGGAGGTTTATAAGGATGCTTTGGTGATTTTGGGATGCTCATTGCTATCCATCAAAGAAAAAAGCTTAATCTAGGTTTTTCTTCACTTTTGTTACTTGTTGAAAATTAATTATCATTTTATTTTGTATATAATATTACTTTTCTTATCTTACAGTTACTATTGATGGACATTTTATGTTAATTTAGATACATAATTTGCTAAACTCTCATCCATTTAACGTTTAAATTTCACTAATTAAGAGTTATTTGTTTTAATTTTAGACACATATTGGCTTTGGAACATCTAAGAGCATAAAGCAAGAAAAGCTCTCAAAGTAAGCAAGGATACGAAAACAAATGTTAATGTTTTTAGCCACCTAAAAACGTTAACGTTTTGACATGGTACCAGCCACAATTTTTGCATGAAGAAGGCTACAACGTGAAGGTAATGGTTTGGGACCAAGGAGACCTAAATGGACATTCAAGGGATAGAAAACACATGGTGAATGAAGCTGGCGGTATAAAAGGTTGAAGCAAAACGTGGTTATGCATGAGTAAATGAGAGGTGTGGGACTGTGAGGTTTAAGGGATTTTGAATACATAGAAACTTCATCTTGGAGGTCGTTGATGGCACAACAAAAGAAAGGCAGCTGGTGGCAATAAAACAAAGAGAACAAGGAGAGTTTGGGGCGCAAAAAAGGACACAGCAGTTGGCGAAGGTGGACCAAACTCAAACATTAATTATCACATCAAGACATAGGACAAAGGAAGGATGCAGCTGGTGTAAAGATTGGAGAAAAAACGTGTTTATATGCATGAATTTAGGCATGGATGAGAGGAGTGGACATTGAATAGGGAGAGCAACATCATACATGTTAGCTGATGAAAAAAAAAAGAGAAGACGTTGATACAAAATTATGGAAGCAAGACACGTTGAGCTGGGATAACGTAGTTGTTGTGGAGATTAGAGGACTTTTTAGTAGGAGGTGGAGATAAAAGAAGGAACGTGACAGCTAGTGCATAAAAGGGATTATGCGTGAGCTAGTGGAGATAAACAATTGAAGATAGCTGGTGGAGAAAGCAGGAGGTGGAAGCAAAAACGTTAACCTGGTGAGATGAGACACGTAGCTACTGGTGAGATGAGAATAACGTTGAAGATTGGTGGAAAATAGGGAGACTTAAGCATGAGTATGAGTAGCATTGGAGAGTGCATGAGCTGGTGAAAATAGGAGGCAACGAATCAGCTACATTGAGGTGGAAGAAACCAAGACGTTAGCTGGGGAGTTCTGGCAAGAGGAGAAGAAGGCAGCTGTTGGCTTAAAAGAAAACGACAAACATGTTAGCTAAAAGAAAATAACATTGGCTGGTGAAGAGCAAGATGCAAGCAACTGGTGGAGTTGAAGAAGCTGGTGGTTTAGGAGATTAACGTGGCAGCTAGTGGAGACACCAAAACAAAACAGGAGGTGGCAAATGGATAGCGAAAGCAGCTGGGCAAAGAGACAGCAACGAAAGCAGCAGCTGGTGGACATTAAATAAAGTAATATGACGTACTATAGGCGTGAAAGGAAAAACGAAGTTGGCCAAGCAGGTATAGCAGCGGGAGAGACTTAACATTGGGTGTTCTTAATTTATTTTGTATTCCTTATTTATTTTAATTGTATGGATTTAAATAATACAAACATATATTATGATTATGATTTATGTAATATTGATGAATATGTGTTAGTAAGTTTTTCTTTTCGGTGAAGGTTAAGATTGATATTAGATTAGGATAATTTTGTGGTATTGATTTTCGCTTTATTAAATACATATTTAGTCCTAATTTAGTTTAATCAGCTAGATTAAGACCTTAGATGATTGAATGTCATAACCAATGGGATTTAATTTGTCGAAAAATTAAACAAGCGATATACTTGAAACTAAAGTGTAGACCAACCTTAGGATCTTGTGTGAGGATACTTAGGATTAATGAAATTAGTTTTAGGCTTCTTGAATTGAACGCCTTTTATTCCGAATTATCTATGAACCAAGTAGGTGACTCGGATTTAGAAGAGAAGGGAATTCCCATGAACATTAGGTTCAACTTACTTAAGTGAAGTAATTTCTAGATCAATCCACCGTTACAATTTTTAGTGTCCAATCCAATTGAAATCTAATACCTTAACCGATTTCTGTCATTTGATTAAATCTAGTCGTTTTAATTCATACCTTGCATTTTGCATATTTCCTTGATTTGCTTCTTTATTTTATTTTATTTTAAATTCAATCAATTCTTGATCATCCGAGTAATCTTTTTATCGTTTAATTTAATTGTCTTGTGCGTTGGAATTTCCTTGGGTACGATATCCAGTTCTTATCGTTTTATATTATTTGTCGACGGGGTGCGCTTGCCTCTAGTTGATCTAGATAGAATTTAATTTATATTGTTTTGTTTAGACCGCAACAAGTTTTTGTACATTCACGTTGTAATCTTCTTCATGCAAAAATCATGGCTGGTACCATGTCAAAACGTTAACATTTTAGATGGCTAAAAACGTTAACATTTGTTTTCGTATCCTTGCTTACTTTGAAAGCTTTTCTTGCTTTATGCTCTTAAATGTTCCAAAGCCAATATGTGCCTAACATTAAAAACAAATAACTCTTAATTAGTGTAATTTAAATATTAAATGGATGAGAGTTTAGCAAATTATGTATCTAAATTCAATATAAAATGTCCATTAACAACACCTCCACACTTGAATTGTTGCTTGTCCTCAAGCAACTTGGGTCACAACCAACATATTCTGTCATTTCATTTTCAACAAAAATCAAGTGTTTGCAATCCCTTAAACTTTGGCAAACTCAAGTATCAAGCTACTACATATATCCTAATCTTTTCATCAATGTGCATAAACAAAATCAAAGGTAGATATCTTTGATCAAAAGCAAGCATAAAATTAAAATGAACTTTCCTCACGATATTCACTCATGTCGCTCAAGCGTATAAGGGTTGTGTTTCGCTCAAAGCTTCCTCTAAGAGATCACACTACCATAGGTTGCAAATTCACCTATTTTTTTTACTACATAGAGTACATGCCATCATGGATCAAAAGGACTTTTACTAAGGATTGTAATGGGGCCTAGGTTAAGGTGAGATAAAAAGGATAAAGGCTACTCACAAGCATTCACAAAGTACTAAGTAATGTGGGACAATCAAAAAGAACTTTTGAAATGTACAAATAGAAATACGGGACTACAACTACTCATCACTATCAAACACTATTGTTTCGATCTTTTTTTCTTTTTTGTTACTTTTTTATTTTTTGTTAGTTTTTGGTAACAATAAACATAAAAGAAGATAGCAGTAGCATAAATCAACAACGACTTAGTAGATGTACCATTAAAACATCTTAAAATAGCATGTGAAACATAAGTCCCTAAATCAAGGAATCATATACTTAGTACTTCATTCAATTTATGAAAGGGTCAGGCTAAAAGTTTTCAAGTTTCAATGCAATGTGATTAATACGAAAACAAACAATGTCAAAGGCTCAAAGGGGGTAACAAGGGAAAAATGACTTAGTGGGTTATATAAACTAAAGGTTAAAAACAAAGAAGACTTTTATCATGTCCATAAAGCATGTAACTAGCAGTATCAAACAGGTTCAGGGCAAGTTCTGAAGGTAATCCACATAGGGAAGCCTCACATACATCAAAGAAAATAAATGAATATAAGATGTAGTCATATAGCTCAAGACCTCACATATGTTTAAATGAAAATCCATCAAAACTCTATACATTGCTTCATCACTCAACATCAATTATTGACTAAGTTTATGTAATTGACTACTTTAATCAATCCACATGGTTCATTATCCTCTCAAGTTGCCTAATTCAAGTTCACACATATAACTCAATTCTCCTTCCAACTACTTTAACATAATTATATGATCAAATTCATCACAAATGGGACCCAAGTTAGCTACCAAAAGAGTCGTAATCATTCAAGTGTGTATCACTCAACATCAACATCAATATCATCAGCATGCACATAAACTCAATCCCCCCTACACTTAATATGAACATTGTCCCTAATGTTCAAATAGCTAACAATCAAACACAAAGAGAGGAAAGAGGAAGAAGAAATTTCCCTGAAAAAGAATCGGCTAAGAACTCTTTGTCACAAATCATGCAAACCTAAAGAAGATTCAAAACAACTCAAAGAAATGCATTAAATTAGAAAGAAACGCAAAAGAAACAACTAGAAAAGAAAAGAAAGAAAATTACAATGCTATTAGAAGGCATGCACTGTGATCAAGGAGGCGAAGTGTCATAAAGACACAATCGTTCCTCAAAGTTATCCACAAACCTAGGCGTATACAATTTAGCTCGTTGTCCATTTACCTTGAATGATTTTTCATTTTCTTGTTTTACCTCAAAGACCCCAAAGGGAAGGACTTGGATCACCTTGAATGGGCCATACCACCTTGACTTAAACTTTCCTGGAAAAAGACGAAGACAGGAGTTGTATATCAATACCTGATCGCCTACCTTAAAGTCTCGATGGAGGATCTTTTTGTCTTGCCACTTCTTCACATGGTCTTTATACAGCTTCGAATTGTTATAAGTATCCAAATGGAACTTTTCAAGCTTATGAAGTTGCCTAAGTCTCTTACCACCTGCAGCAGACAAATCAAAGTTAAGAAATTTGATAGCTCAGTATGCACGATGCTCTAACTCAACTGGAAGATGGCAAGACTTCTCATACACTATCTTGAATGGTGACATGCCTATGGGTGTCTTAAATGTGGTCCTATATGCCCAAAGTGCATCATCTAGCTTTAAAGACCAGTCCCACCTAGAAGCATTAATAGTTTTCTCTAGTATTTTCTTTAATTCCCTGTTTGAGACTTTAACTTGCCCACTAGTTTGGGGGTGGTATGAAGTAGCAACCTTATGGGTTACCCTATACTTAACTAATAGTGAATCAAAAAGTTTGTTGCAAAAATGTGACCCCCATCTCTAATGATAGCCCTAGGGGTGCCAAAATGTGTAAAAATATTATTCTTTAAAAACTTAACAACACGTCTAGACTCATTTGTGGGCAATGCCTTTGCTTCCACCCATTTGTAAACATAATCAACAACAACCAATATATATTGATTAGAGAAAGACTTAGGGAATGGTCCCATGAAGTCTATGCCCCAAACATTAAAAATCGCACAAACAAGAATGTTAGTCAATGGCATGTCATGTCTCCTATTAATATTCCCGACCCTTTGACACCTATCACAAGATTTAACAAATGCAAATGCATGCCTAAATAAGGTGGGCTAATAGAAACCACACTCTAAAACTTTATAAGCTGTCCTCGATACACCATAATGTCCCCCAGCCTGTTTAGAATGATAATGATGTAACATAGAGGATATTTCCTCTTCAGGAGTGCAGCGCCTAACAATACCATCCGCACAAATCTTGTAAAACAAAGGATCATCCCAAAGATAGTATCTTAACTTAGACAAAAAATTTGTCTTTTGAGCATAAGAAAAATCAGGGGTATAGATATTACCAGCAAGATAGTTTACATAGTCTACAAACCAAGGAGTGACCATCATAACCGTCAGACGCTCATCAAGAAAAGTCTCCTTAATCTCCTTCATTGTTGTACTCTCCATGGCAGCTTCATCTAACCTTGATAAGTGATCAACTACAAAATTCTCAGTCCCTTTTTTATCCCTCAGCTCAATGTCAAGCTCCTCTAAAAGTAACACCCAACGTATTAGTCTTAGTTTAGCATCAGGTTTTGTCATCAAGTATTTCAAGGTTGCATGATCAGTGTACATAATCACTTTCGACATAACCAAATATGAGCGAAGCTTATCAAAAGCGAACACAACTGCTAACATCTCTTTTTCAATGGTGGTATAATGGCGTTGTGCACTGTTTAGTGTCTTACTTGCATAAAAAAATAGGATGAAAGGTCTTTCCTCGTCTTTGGCCTAGAACAGCACCCATTGCATAATCACTTGCATCACACATTAATTCAAAAGGAAGAGACCAGTCAGGAGATATAAGAATTGGTGCAGTCACAAATATATCCTTTAACAATTGAAAAGATTTCAAACATGTATCATCAAAAGTAAATACAACATCTTTTTCAAGCAATTAAGTCAAAGGTCTATCAATCTTAGAAAAATCCTTAAAGACCTTATGGTAAAAACCAACATGGCCTAAGAAAATTGTAATGGATCTAACATTGTTTAGTGGTGGAAGTTTCTTAATAACATTAATTTTTGCTGGGTCTACCTCTATACCCTTGCTAGAAATTTTGTGACCTAAAACAATGCACTCTTGTACCATGAAATGACATATTTTCCAATTAAGCACTAAATGGGTCTCTTCACACCTAATCAGGACTTTCTCTAAGTTATCCAAGCATGCATTGAATGAAGTACCAAACACAGAGAAGTCATCCATGAAAATTTCAATGCAAGATTCAAGCATATCAGAAAAATAGCCATCATACATCTTTGAAATGTAGCTGAAGCATTGCATAAACCAAATGGCATGCATTTATATACAAAAGTACCATAAGGACATGTAAAAGTTGTTTTCTTCTGATCTTCCATGGCTACTGGAATCTACAAATATCCATTATATCCATCTAAGGCACAATAAAAGTCATGTCCAGCTAATTTCTCAATCATCTGATCAATGAAAGGTAAAGGAAAATGATCTTTCCTGGTGGCATCATTTATCTTCCAATAATCTATGCACATTCTCCACCCAATTACCTTCCTAGAGGCTATTAATTCATTTTTCTCATTTTCAACCACTTGGTTCCTCCTTTCTTTGGCACCACGTGCACAAGACTAACCTAACCAGAATTAGAAATTGGGTAGATAATACCTACATCCAGAAGTTTTACTACCTCATCTTTCACTACCTCCTTCATATGTGGGTTAAATCTCCTTAGGGTTACAGTATCACTTTGCTTCCATCCTCCATGAAAAAGTGGTGTGTGCAAAAGGAAGGGTTTATGCCCTTGATATCTGTAATGGACCACCCAATGGTCTTCTTATAGTCTCGCAGTACCCTCAACAACTACTCCTATATGGCACCTGACAAACAAGAGGAAATGATAACTGGTAAGTCCTCAGATGGGTTAAGATAAACGTACTTCAAATGACTCAAAAGAGGTTTAAGGTTAAAAGAAGGGGGCTCTTCAATTGACGGCTTTGGAAATAGCTTGGCTAGACACTGGAGAGGCTTGTATGCTCTATAATATGTCCAACATGCTTGCTCCAACTCAACTCCAATATCCTCCAACTCTTCTTGCAATTCTTCCCTTAACTATTTGATCATTCCTTGCACTCCCCCTTCTAACAAATTTGCACAATCAATAGAAGAATCATCAGCATGAAAAGAATAAATATCAATAAAATGGAAAGAGTTGAGAGTAGAAGGATGCTTCATAGCACTGAACATATCAAACACTAGTTCTTCATCTTGAATTCTCAAGATGAGCTTTCCACGTTACACATCGATGATGGTCCGTGTAGTGGCCAGGAAAGGTCTCTCAAGAATGATGGGGATGTCTATATCTTCCTCCATGCCAAGGACTAAGAAATCCATCAGGAAGATGAACTTCTCGACCTTGACCAATACATCCTTAATAATTCCCCTAGGATAAGTGATTGACCTATCTGCCAGTTGAAGCGAAATAGTTGTGGGTTGGACTCCACCAATCCTAACTTCCTGAAAACAGAAAGAGGCATTAAGTTAATGCTGGCACCCAAATATATTAAAGCCCTAATTATATGTAAATCACTAATAACATAAGGAATAGTAAAATTCCCTAGATCCTTAAGCTTCGGTGGTAGTTTTCTCGACAATATGACCGAACACTCCTCATTCAGCTTCACCGTGGCATACTTCTCAAGCCTCCTCTTATTAGACAAAATTTCTTTTAAAACTTAGCATAATAAGGCATTTGCACTATGGCCTTAACAAAATGAATGTTTATATTCAGCTTTTTAAATATCTCGAGAAAACGACCAAATTGCTTATTTAATTGCGGACCTTTAAACCTTTGAGGATAGGGAATTCAAGGTCTTACCAGATGCATGATGGGGTCAACAAATAACCTTGGATGATCCTACTTTTCAGCTAGTGCTTCCTTAGCCTCCTTACCACTTTCTCGACTCTTTTCTTCATCACTCTTTTCTACTTCTTTATCCTTCTGCTTCTCTTTAACTTCTTTAAGCTGTTTGCCACTCCTTAATAAGATTGCCTTTGCATATTCTCTTGGGTTGGCCTCAGTAGTGCTAGGCAATGTACCCGAAGGTCTTTCCTTTAACAAACTTGCAATCTGGCTCATCTGCTTCTCTAAATTTCATATAGAAGATTCTTGATTCTGCATGCTAACCTCAGTGATGGAGTGTACTTTGAGAGTAACTCTTCCAGATTAGATTTCTCTGGTGGCACAGGATTAAGAGCCTTGAAACTTAGAGATGGTTATCTCCGAACATTGGATGGCTGTGGTTGTGTCATCTGATCGTTCCACCAAGAGAAGTTTGGATGATTCCTCCACCCTGGGTTATAGGTGTTAGAATATGGACCCCCTCTCTATCTGTTATAATTGCCCACATAATGGGCCTATCTGTCTCTTGAGCAAAAGGATTCCCAACATAACACTTAGAAGATGCATAGGAATCTCCACCATAATGCTTGCATGTAGCACAACTCCTCAATGAAGAGCTAGCTCCTCATCTCACACTGTGCACCAAATTATCCAACTTCTTCGTCAAAACATCCATTTAAGATGATAAAACTACTGTATTGTCTACTAGAAGAGCTCCTATAGGTTGTCTGAAATGCCTTTCTGTATGATACTAAAAGCTGCTAGTGGCCATCTCATCAATCAACCTGGAGGCTTAATCTAGTGTCTTCCTTATTAAACTACCTCCTGCTGCAGCATCTATGGTACTGCTGGTGTATGGGGTCATTCATGTATAAAAAGTATTGACCTGCTATCATGTGGAGAACCCATGACTAGTACACTGTGTCAACATATCTTGAAATCACTCCCACGCTTTATATAGATTTTCATTTTCATATTGGGTGAAGGAAGTGATCTCATTCTTCATCTTTGCAACCTTGGCAGGAGGAAAAAATTTAGCCAAAAATAATCTCATCATCTCATTCCATGTAGTAATCAATCCTGACTGCAAGCTAACCAACCATGCTTTGACCTTATCCCTTAAAGAAAATGGGAATAACCTTAATCTCACCGCATCTTCCGACACTTCATTCTACTTGAATAAATCACAAATATCCAAAAATGTCTCCAAATGGGGTGTTCGGATCCTCCAAAAGCAGTCCTCCAAATTGAGATGCTCTCACCATGGATGTAATGATGTGAGGAATCTCAAAACTCGCAGTTGTGATCGTCGGCCTTATAATGGGAGGCATAGGTTTATTGTTGTGCCCCATAGTCAAATCCATCATAGTCAACTCCCTTCTCTCTTCAGTATGTGGCATCAACCTCTCTTCGTGTTGTTCCATCTCTACGAATTGCTCTTCTTTAGTCCTTTCTGCTGTGCTATTACTCCGAGTCAATCTAGTTTCTTTACATAACCTGCGAGCAGTTTTTTCAATCTCAGTATCTAATAGCAAATTCTTGGGCTTTTGACCACGAGTGAGTATAAACAAAATGGAATAAATAAAAAGCAAATAATAATAGAGCTAAGAATGAAAAATAATAATAAAACACACCGACGTAAAGCAACCGAGCAAACAACTAAAATACGCAAATAAACAACGAAGCAAGAATTAAATCTAAACAAAACAATATAAATTAAATTCTATATAGACCAATTAGAGGCAAGCGCACCCCGTCAACAAGTAATATAAATCGGTAAGAACTGGATATCGTACCCAAGGGAAAAGTTTCCAACACGTAAGACAATTAAATTAAACGATGAAAAATTACTCAAACGATCTGAAATTGACTGATTTAAAAATAAAATAAGATAAAGTAAGCAAATTAAGAAAATATGAAGAATGCAAAGTATGAATTAA
>JANIPM010416659.1:0-11643 GCA_027478405.1 Erythroxylum cassinoides | reverse complement strand
AGGACGAGCTTGAAGACGTGGTGGTGGTGGTGGCAGTAAGACAGGAGGTCGAGGCAACACTGGTGGTGGAGGTGGAGGTGGTGGTGGTGATGGGGATGCTAGAGGAGGTGGCGGTGGTGGAGATTGAGGCAAAGGTGGGGGAGGTGGAGGAGAATTGGGAGGCAATGGTGGAGAACCTTCAGGCAAAGGGGCCAACTCCATGGAATTGTTTAATGCAGGTTCAGTCAACCCATGCATAGACTGCTGTTGTGTTTCCATTTCAACAGAACCACTGCTGTGTGAGGAAGTATCATCTTTTTCATTTCCAGACACATCTTCCATTTCAAGCTCACCATCCACATCCTCAAGGATGCAGTGACGCCTGTCAATCCCAGCAATAGTACTAGTATCTGACTCCTGCAAAGCAGAGATGGGTTCCACAACTGGTTGTGCATCAGCTTCTTCCTTGGACAAACTGCTAGGGAAATCATCTTCATCATCTTCCAATATACTACAAGATAGAAGGCCAGGCAACTGAAATGTAGCATTGCTGGTTCAGCAGACAAAAAAATTGCATCAGAAATAGAGTTAGGGCACAGTGAGAAATGAGAAAAGATATACACTACAACATACAATGTATTAAACAACAGTGGACACCAATATAGAGTTAAAGAACAAACAGTAAATATTTCACTATCAAACTTCCGCATGTGAAGCGTTTACTCCTGATATGGTAGAAAGTCATCACAAAAGACACAAAAACATAAAAAAGCCATTACTTCCAGTATTATGAAAAAAGGGCTCCCACATGCTTCAGTTCCAATTCACTGATTTGATATCGTGACATTCAAGTGTCTACATATCACAAATTTCAATCATTCTATAGGAAATTGAAGAAAGCCTATCAACATATACCAGATATGGCCCATGATCGACAGTGAAAACCAAGGAAATTGCTTGGTCTGGACCTACAAGCTGCTGTCACCAAAGGCTTACATGTAGGGGCCAAACTAACATAGACAACATCTTTTCAGGATATATGCTTTCATTCCAGAATGAATACATGGACTATAACATTTATTTAGTATTTGGGATGAGATCTGACATTGCTTGATTATGATGGTAGTGACTTTATGGTAAAAAAGAGCCATAACACCACAAGTGAGATTTTTTTCTAAATATTCAAGAAAGAATTCCAAAAAAGTAATGTACAGGACAAATGGAGTCTTACGGTTCCACATTACAGTGTTAACAACATGGCATGTCTGCACAGATCAATTGTACCAGTAACGGACAGTGGAATCTACTAGAGCTTCGCTTGTTCAAGCCCTCCAGCTTTTGGAGAAATTAAAATTAAGAATTGGACAGCTACACCACCCCTTTAGGCAGACATAAAGTAGAAGATGCGCATGACAAATTTCATGAGATATATCATTGACTATATTACTATGACCAAATTCCTCAGAGAACCCATGTTTTCAGTTCCATATGTCCCATATCAAGGACAAAAAATTGAGCTCTGTTAAATGCACTTTCATCCAAAAAATTAGCATATAATGGAATGCGAGTCCAGTACAGTCAATTTCATGAATGTGAAGAAAGAAACTGTCACCTAGTTGGAAATCAAACAAAAAGAAGAAAAAAGACAATATCAACAGACCTGCCATACTCATCCACAAGCATTCCTTCCATTTCTCTTATAGGATCATCAACAGCTCTCTCAGCTCGAGATGGACGTCTAAGGGACAATCCAACAGAGGTATCATCATTTGAAACTCCAAAATCATCTATATAGCGCCTCAGAACAGATTCAGGTAGGACTTTTCTCTCCAGCCACAACCGTAGGACCTGGGAATCCAGTTAGGTCAATGTCATCCTCATAACAAAATGTGCATTGTTAAATCCACATAACGTCAAATTCACCTTAAGACACTGACGACGATTTTCACGAGCACTAGCTCCAGCTGGAGCAGCTGCACCAAGAAGGCGAGGCAAAGCTGCTTGAACTGTTGGAACATATGAGGCTCCAGCAATACCTAATGTACCATAAAGAAACATTCGTCATCGAAGGTCAAAGCACAATCATCAACAGCATGAAGAGTTTCTGATTGTAATGAATAAGGGCTACACTTGGAGAAACTATTGCTGTGAAGGAAGAAACAACCTTTTTGATTGTGCGAGCACTGCGTAATTGAGTCCACAAGAAAGAAAAGGTCCACTTTGCGATGAAAACTTGGCTCAGTTTCCAGCTTTCGAATAAGAAGTTCAACAACCTGTACAATCATTTTTTAAAATATTTTAGAATCATTTGAATGACGCAGTTCTCCAAATTCTCCTTCACAAGGTATCGCAGACTAGAATACAAATATCAGTTTCTTGCCCTACATGTTTACAGTTGACTCAATTTTGCTACATACAATCCTAATTTTCTTTCTTATCAAAATTAAATCAAAACAAAACCTAACATAATTTTGATGTAGCACAATTTGAACCATTAAAATAGGCCCTAATGGGGACCCAAAGCATAGATGATGCATCGACTCCAAAACTTGATCTTCCAAAGATATAATACGGTGTACTATATGACTAACTTAGTATATTAAATATTTCAGTACAGCAACACAATTCTAACGTAGCAAACAATTCCCATAAGGAAAAAGAAAGCGGATAACAAGATTTGAGAAATCAAGATAGATAATATTTCACCACACTAGACAATTTGGAGAACAAGTAATTAGGAAGGAACTGTAACGCAACATTAACTCACCTCATTTGCAATTCCATACTTGGCACAGTCAATAGCAAGCCGAGTTGCGCGTCCGATACTTTCCTTTGTCCTTGACAAGGTCTCTACCATCCCTTCAAAAGCATCACGTGCAACAGCAGCCTCAGTACCACCACTCAGTGAGCCACCACCAGCCCTCTGTCCTGAACTCAATCTTCGCTCCTCAGTTTCCTCATTTTCCAATTGATTGTGGGATGATGATTCCCGAGCATGAGTAGATGGAGAAACTAAATTAACATGATGATGAATTCCTTGCATATCTCCCTGTAGCAAATTGCTTGTTTCAGATAGAAAAGGTTGCACAAGAGATGGGCTGAGTGTGCTGCCATGCATATCATTAGCAAAAATTAGAGAAGAATTAAGGTTTCCCAGAGAAAATTGTTGCGAGTGAGCTAGCTTCCTTTTTGCTTGGGCAGCTGCAATAAGATGTTTCATAGACATAGCAGAATCTGGAGTTTTTGATTCCACAAACCAACCACTCCTATCTTCCATACCGACTTGCAGTCTGTAATAAGGCAAAAAAAAAATCACAAAAAGATCATGGGTAGTCAAACATATTGAAAGAATTTCACCAGGACAAGGATTATACTCTGCTGAAGTCTCCAGCAAATCAGCACTTATCCTTGATGGCGCTTTAGGCGTAGTTTTGGGCCTTTCTCCTGATAAAGCCGGTCTATTCATTTGACTAGCCCCATTACCATAAGATGTATTCAAGCAATCTGAAACATGACCAGAAACCTTACTAGAACTAGGCTGAAGCCCTTTTATTGAGGAAACTTTAATCACAGGCTTGGCAGGTTCGTGATGTTCCCCGATTGACTTGGTAGCAGGAAACAACCGTGGAGATTGTCTAGGTGATGTAGAAATAGGTTTGGAATCCTTGGATGGTAAGTGTTCCATTTCTACTTTTCCAGGACTTGGAGGACCAGACATGTCAGGTTTCTTCATAATCTTTTGTTGGCTATGTGACACTGTTTCCTTTGAACGGCTGCGTTCAAATCCAAAAGAAGACCCGATATTTTTCTCAGTGTTGATGACACCAACATGCTGCTGTCTTAACAAACTTGTAACATTTGCATCTTTCTTCTTGATAGTATCAGACATAGACCTAGGTTCCCTAGAAACTCTGCCTGACCCTCCATGAACTGGAGTTTTTGGCTCCTCGTCTTCATCATCATCACCATATAGACAAACAGCTCTTCGTCTTTTGGGAAGTTGATGAACTGTAGCTCCAGCATTACCGGAAGACGAAACATTCTTTTGATCAAGAGAACTTTTTGCTATTCTGTCATCAGAATTAAGTGAAGTAGAACCCAACATTGCCTCCAAAGCCCGCCTATGGCGTTTAGTTACTGGAAGCACAGCTTCATCACCAGAAATATCAGCTTTAACTTTAATCATTTCAGCAGAAGCATCAGATTTGGCTTTCACTGTTGGAGAAAGTAAATCAGTCCTATCCGATTGAAGAGAGAAATCGGACTTATCTTTGCTGGCTTGCAAGGGAACATAAGATCTGTCTTTTCCTGTCTGAGCTCTTAAAGCCAAAAGAATTTCTCGTTTACCGTCTGAATCTTTAACTGGATTTTCATCAGCAGTAGATCTCGAAGCATGATTCATCAAATTTTTAGACAATAATCTCACAGCAGCACCATCTTCCACATCTACAAACTTTGACTTTTTAGCAGGATGAGAAGTATCACAAGCTTCAAACTTTGAACTTCCAGGTCTAGGGTGGAGCCCAGTTTTTCTATTACTGATCTCAGGTGGGAGCTTGACAACACTGTCATTACTACCTTGACAGACCCTCGAACCCTTTTGATATGTTATCGGTTTTTTTGACTTCTTTCCACTACTCATTCCTGATTCTGATTTAACGGCAACAGGAGAAGATCCTGCACAATGAACCCCAGCAATTTCACCTCTAACTCCATCTTCCAATTTTCCACCAACATCTATGGAGTCCTTCAATGATTTCACCCCAGTACTACCACTTCCCTCATCAGCACCCTCCATCTTCCTCTTTGAATCAGTACCCAACATCTTCGACTTATGACCATTCATCAATGTACTATTACCAACCTTCTTGGCGCAATTAGCATATTTCACATCATCGGCGTTTTCAACCTTCACATGATAGCCATCATCAATATCAGATGCCAACGATGTGTGATGTTGTTCTTCACCATTGAACAATGGAGAAGGCTTTACAACATCATCATCAGTTTCACCTTCCCTATTTGAATGTGAATCTAACTTGGAGTTAAAATCCCCAGTTCCTTCATCTGATGTTTCTTCATGGGGTCCATCATTTAAGTCAACATCCATCCTATCGTCTAGGCCATCAGCAGAAGGACCGTCACAGCCAAGTGCTGATTCATCCACATCATCTCCCAAACCACCAAGCTTTCTTTTCCGCAAGTCTTCAAATGCCACAGAGATTTCCTTCACAGCTTGGGAAAAGGACTTACCTGTCTTACCTTGACACCGTGCAGACAATTTGTTCTTCACATCACTAGTGAATATCTGGATATCAGCAGACGTAACGAAAGCTCTGCAAAAGGAAAACAAATTACATGGACAATTAAGACAAAAAATAGTACAAGGACCAATCCTTTCAATCATCAGAAGCTATGAAATCTCCAGGTATTAACCAGATACTGAATAAAAGCAAACAAAACACCAACTTTCCACATCTAAGGAGAAGACAATCAATGCTTCTCATATTTTTCTTTCATTATTTTCCTTTTGCACAAGCAATAATACAAGAAGCCCAACAAGGTAAAGAGCAGGACAAGTTAGAACTGGCCTTCCCATTTCATACATTAAGAGGTACCCTGCCAAAAGTTTCTTAGTTTCTGCAAAGCTGCAAGGGTTATGAGTCAACCCTAGAACGTAATCACATTCTTACATTCAGCGGTGCCGTGACGAATACAAGCTCAAATATCAATGAACTTCCAAAGACTAACAAATTTGAAGAGATTTATTTCAGCACATATGTGCAAAAAGAAATGCACACAACCAGATATTTTAAATCACTTCAAATACAAAGAAAAATACTTTCATACTTTGGATGCATGCTAAGCCAGTTAACCAGTAAATAGAAACAAAGTAAAATAATATTTGATTGATGCTATAGAATGGCAGACAATGTTCACTATGTATCCTCTCACGGCCAAACCACAATGCAAGGGTTAACTTTCAGCTTCAATCAAGAAACCAGTCATCTGTGTTGTCTACACAAAACCATGTATATGATACTTCTACATGGTGGAACAGAAAAATATTTGCAACAATTCATTATCTAAAAGGAACCATAAAATTCCAATTATGTGCAATCGCATAAAAGTTTTAAACTGTAATTTGATGTCTGTTCTTAAATTGGTTTCTAACATGCTTCCATGCACTAGTTTTGCATGTATTTACAACTCAATATTGACTTTGTGGAAAATGATGTATAGAAAATGATTATCTTTTCCACACTAAAGTATTGCTTCAATAATAATTGAAAATTGTAAATGATAAATTGACTCTCAAGAGCAATAGAGTTAGGACCTTTAATTTCACAATCAATTTAGATGAATAGGGTCATCCAGTACAAAATGCAGCGTCAAATTTTGTTTTTTTCCATTATTCTGATAGACTATGCACGTGAAGATAACCTCAAGAAAGATCAAGTGCAATGCATGGCTTGCAATGTAAATCTAGCAGATGACGCAAAATCTTGAGCTTGAGAAAAACAAGCCTGTTTAAAATCTAATCTACTAAACTTAACTCAGCCTCAAACATACACTAGTTGAGAATGTACATTTACTAGCTTCCATCAAAACTTCAAAGCTCGGAAGGAATGCATTTAAATTACAACAAGAAAGTTCAACACAAAAAGCTATTGCTCTCGATCTAGTCCAAAAATAGTCTATCATTTCCTGTTAATTAAAAATATTCCCAACAAAAATTTTCCATTAACTACAAGGAAAGAAATAATTAACAAGATATTCATCCTAAGAATCCACCAACGCCATCAAAAAGTTCAATAAATTGGGACAAGAATACATACATTTCTCCAGTTCCGAAGAAATGAACAAAATATTTCTTGGGATCAGGAGCTTTATCCCAGTCCTCAGGCCGGCTGATCTGCAAAGTAAAAACCCACAAATCTAGCTCATATTTGTCATATTGAAATAAAACCAAAAATTTTAAATGGAAAAACGAAAAAGAACTTACAAACTCTAACATCGCACAGAGAAAAAGAAAGGAGAAAACATAAATTAGCATAACATTCGAACCTTAATGTCTAAAGTTCACAACTACATCCACCTAACACTTGAGAACAACAAAACTAAAGAAGAAAGATACGATTATCTTTCGAAAAAAAGGACAAACGAGTATGAAATCGATATCATCAGAAGACTCTGCCAACTTAACCCACTTAGTGCATCAAACGCAAAATAATGCACACCAAAAAAATCCCAACCCAACACATGATGAAGTAACGCAATCGAAGTACAACACAGAAGTGCCAAGTCAAATTCAGACTACCATGGAAAAGAAAAAAGACAAAGCGCAATCTAACTCCAAAATATCAGTCGTAACTCGCAAGGAAAACAGATTCAAAATGAAAACAAGCAAAAGAAGAACATTTTTTAAAAGAAAAGATAGAAAATGGAAACAAAGACCTTGGCAGGCCAAGCGGGGTGACCCTTGACTTTAGCTAGAACAAGATCGCCCAAGCTCAACTGTTTCTTCGCCTTAGCCTTATTCGCTCCTTTTTTACGCCCCGGAGCCATAGGCGCCGTTCTCGTCCTCGTTGATCAATCGAACAAACGCAAACCACAATCTTATCGAATCACTCCAAAAACCCTAGGAACTATCAAAAGAGAAAATAGGAGATGGAACCAAAAGAACAGAACCCAATTGGAACAAGAGATTAAAAGAACCCAGTCGAAATTATAGAAGAAGCGGTGACCGGCGGAGGAGCGCCGTGTAGGGTTCCGGCAAGAGGAGCGTCATCTGACTAAGGAGGCGAGGGTTGCGAATTTAGGGAGAACATGAGAAAATAATTCGATATTTAGAAAGAGAGAGATAATTGAGGCGGTCGATAGAGAGAAGTAGAGAGGGTGAGGTGCTTTGGTTTTGTGGAGCTTTAGAGAAGTATTTCGCTGCCAGTTGGGGCTGTTTTGTAAATTCTGATTTTTAAGGAACACAACGCTTTATTACGCGTAACTCGCTGGTTGTTTTGTTTTATTTATTGAAAATATAAGGATTTTCCTAATTGATTTTTTAATACAAAACTCAACTATTTTAATTTTACGAGGTCCTCTAAAATACAACTATTTCTAAAATATTAGAATGTTATAGTAATTAAAATAATAACCAAATAGTGAATGTTGTTAAAAGGGTCCAATGCTGATTCTGATGAATATATGGCAACGTAAACACATATTTAAAGCTCTTGTTGAGTTATAGAAGCATGAGAAGTCAAGAATCGCAGAAGAAACAAGTGAGTATACCAATTCAAGGAGAAGTTTTATAAAATTAAAAGTTAATCAACCAAAGTATGAGCCTTGAAGGACTTACCAGAATCACAGAGTTGGAAGCTGAATGGTTAGCTACGAAATATATGCAAGTTTACAGGACCAACTTACATGAGCATCCTCAAAAGAAAGCACAACTTGGGAATTTCGATTTAAAAGGCTTATACAGCCAAGAAAGTTTCTCTCCAAATGATAATAGAATAAGACATGGAAGATGTATGAAGCTTGGGAGTTCATGGACTGGTTCTGTTACATGAAACATTGACTTATCATGCAAAATGAAAACCGAGTCTATACATACGTTTTACATTTCATAAGTAGATGAGTTAGGTCCAATAAGGTGCTATGTGCTCTGGTATTGAGCAACAAACAGACTATTGTGGTCAGAGTCTTAAAACTCGTGTGGAGTTCAGGTGCATTGCAGATTACAAGAGAAGTAAGTGGTCCCTATAAATTATTGTACAAACATGTAAATACAAATACATGCACATATATATTCACATAAGCATATAATTTTTTTCGTTTTATTGCTATTTTTGAAACACTAAGGATAGAACCGCGTGAAGATTCCAGGATTAGAAGCTAAAGACCAATGTTATCCCCAGTGCAAACTACAACGCAGGTCTCAACATCCCTTAAGAATAAGAAGAAAAAAAAAGGGAAGGAAAACGAAAGAATCCAAGTGAACGAAGAGAACTTGCAAAATTTACCAGTTTATTAAACAGAATACCAGGTACAGTCCCTCAGTTAATACACAAATGATCTTATAATTGCTGTGTTCTGATGTACTGCCAGACAGAATCGATACCCTGATTTCACAACTTGTGTTATGCACATGAAGCCAAAAGCTGAAAGTTAGCTAATTAACTTCATTACTTCAAGAGATTCCTTATATGGATAAAAAAGAAATAAGTTATGATAGATAAATTGATTAATCCAACATAACAATATAAATTTGATAAGGAGAACATTTAGAAAATATAATCACCGCCGGATGACTCAAAACAAGTAAGCATTAGTTTCAAAATCAAAGGTCACTTTCCTCTTAAAATTTTCCCTCGATCTAAGGCGAACTCTTCCCTTTGCCTTCATTTCCAACAGCATCAGTCACCAAAGATGTTGGCCTTTGATCAATCACATCATCAATAATACCAAACTCCTTTGCCTCAGTTGGGGTCATAAAATAATCTCTGTCCATATTCTTCTGAATAACATCTGCAGGCTGCCCCGTATGTTTTGAGTACAATTCATTCAGTGCATCCCAAACACGAACAATTTGCTTTGTATGAATTGTCATGTCCTTTGCCTGGCCACTGTACCCACCTGATGGCTGATGTATCATAATTGTTGCATTTGGAAGCGACTTCCTTTCACCCTTGGCACCTGCAGCCAAAAGAAGAGAAGCCATAGACGCAGCTTGTCCTAGGCAAATTGTATTGATGGGAGATCTTACATATTGCATCGTGTCATATATAGCAAGTCCTGTACAATAAACCAAAACCATTTATGTTCTCAACCATATACTGAATATCTATATGACAAAAATTTAAACAATATAACAAGATAGACATATCTCGTATTAGATTTCAGATAGCATGGCCCATGTTTGTTTTTAATTAAGGAGTCCAGAAAAGAAACTAAAAGTGTGTGTATGAATTTGATACGTGAAAATAGATGTATTATGAGAGGGAGAGCCTTGGAGCAACTAGTAAAAGTTGCTCCTTTGTGACCATAAACTTATGATTTCAATCTACGATCTAGAGGAGAAGATTGTTCGAAGATTCTTGATTTAGTTTACTTTGATTAATCTTCATTAGTTTTAATTAAAAAAACAAAATGTCTTTAAAGTGCAAGATTTATCATTGACAAATATAACAACATATAATCTTAACCGTGAGTATGAAATTCACTGGCATGTTAACATTTATATAAAGTAGTATTTCCTCTAATCACATCAAAATATCAGTAATTGTCACCGATCATCTATACAGGAATAAGAATCTCAATAAAGGATACCGGAGGTACATATCAGCTCATCATTTAGAATGGTTGTATATAAATTTGTCTTCATCAAATTAGTTAGGAATCATGCATGAAGAAAATCAGCAAATTCAATATCTGATTGAGGCTCAATACAGATTAAGAACTCGAATACAAAAACTAGATAGCAAAATCTAACTGAAAACTAATTTAAATGAGAAAGAAGAACTTGGTAATCGCAATTAGAACTCTTTAACACAGAAATTAAATAGCAAACATTAGTCCAATTATAAGGAATTCAAGCCTAGTTACTTGTGACAAAATTTCAAGAGTTTGGGTTAGTAGCAACTGAATTACTAACAAAATTACTGCACATTCGCAGTTGGAAGTAGTTCAGATTCCAATTCAAGTTTAGGATCCAAAAAGTTCTTTCCTTCCATTGAAATTTATGTTTTGTTCTTGTTTCCAAGTTAAGAATCAAGATACAGTCAATCAAAAATATCAAAATACTTCCGTTCACTACACTAGATATTCACAAGACTAATAACCTAATTACCTGAATCATTTATATAATCTAATAAGCTAATCCAATCAAATGATCAGAGCACAAAATTTATTTATTAACAGCTATCAAAAGAAAAAAAAAGGAAGTGGACGGAAAGATATAAGAATGAACCTGCAGTGACTTGCCCCCCGGGGGAATTGAGATACATATTGATGGGTTTGGAGGGGTTTTCAGACTCGAGGAAGAGAAGCTGAGCAACGACGACATGGGCAGTATCATCGTTGATGGGTCCATTGATACAGATAATTCGCTCCTTGAGAAGCCTGGAGAAGATATCGTAAGCTCTCTCACCTCGAGAAGAGTGCTCTATCACCATAGGCACCAAAGCGTAAGAGCGAAAACTGGTGGCTCTAGGTGATTGGTTGAGCCACACGGGCAATCTTTTGGCCGTCGAGACAAGACCCCTCATGGCGGAGGAGGGTGGTGTTGTTTTGAAACGCAAGACGGAGGAGGGAGGTGGCGGAGAGTGGCGGTGGAAGGCGTGAGAGAGTTGAGTTTTAACTGAAGGGAGATTCAGATTGTTGGTGTTAAGAGATAGAGATTGAGGCGACATTTTGGATCTTTGTTAAGTTAAACTACGCTGCTTCTGTTTTGGGCCTTATTTATGATTTTGGGGTTTGTTAACTTTTGCGTCAAGTTACAACTTTACTTAAATGTAATTACCAATTACTTAGGGCCTGTTTGGTTGGATGTTAATTAATGGAATGGAATGGAATGGAATGGAAAGGAATGGAAGGGTTTATAATGGAATGGAATGTAATATAGTAAAAAGTTGTTTGGCAAGGATGGAAGGGTTCATAATG
>JANIPM010416613.1:0-11647 GCA_027478405.1 Erythroxylum cassinoides | reverse complement strand
ATTTATTCATAAAGTCTGTACATGACTATGAACAAAATGCGCTAAAGGGGATTGCCTTTAGGGCACTACTCTAACAGTTATGACCAAGCACCTATAATTGTCCCGTATCTATTGTCGATATCGGGCTTATTAATAACTGTCCCATATCTGTTATGAATACCGGGCTCATTAATAACTGTCCTGTATCTATTGTGGATACCGAGCTTATTAATAACTGTCTCATATCTGTTAGAGATACCGGGTTTATTTTACATAGTGAGTGTTTGGCTCTTAATCACTTTTTGAGTTCTAGGTTCTTTTTCACGTTCTGAGCTCTAAGCTCTTTTTCAGGGGCTACTCCGGTCACAACTGCCTCTATCTTTCATGCATTCATTTAATGAAGTGCATCAATCACATATGATCAACTTTTCACTTTCACATATCATCGAACATTAGTCCGGCATTCAACATTAAAGTTGATAATCATTCTTTTTCATTCATATGCATATTCACATTTTTTTTCAGAACTAGGTTCGACATTTAACAATCAAGTCATGTATCACGTATTTCATCAAATTCACAAACAAGGAGCACTTCAATATCTCAATCATACCTCACAATTATCGGACCTTTTGTCTAAAAATCAATACAATCAATCACATTCATATGATCATTCAGTAGTTAATCAATAAAAATTCAAAACATAGCAAACAATAAAATGAGACCATCTACGTCAACTCACAATATGCTCCAGATTAGCATTAGCTTCCATGATCTGGAAACGTTCGAATGTAGACTTTTATCCTACACATCAAAATTATGCAATACACACATTAATAACTTTGCACAATTATAAGCATTTATTTATGTACAAATGTATAAATGGCCTATGTACAATGTATGTTCTTGACAATCCTGGGTATATAATCAAGTTTCATATCTTATACACATTTCTCATTTTATAACTCAATTACTCGTCATTTCATTTTTAGCATTATTTTCTCTCATAAAATCAAATTCTCATTTACTTTAACTTTAACATGATACTCATTACTCATTTCCTTTGAATCACAACCACAATCATATAAACCCCTTCATCTCCATTATATACATGTCTTTACAATTCATTCATTGTTGTTATTCTAACATTTTATGATCATACAATATCCAAACTGTCATTCTTTCTTATAAATTCTCCAAAATTCCAAACCTTTGGGTCTATTTTCCATGATCTATTAGACAATGAAAATGAGGTAATTTGCAAAACTTTCTTCTAATAACATGTTCTCTATTGTCTTAAGTTTCTAATAACACCAAGAACATTTGATTTGGTTCAATATTTTAAAAATTATACTCCAAATAATTCGGACTATTCCTTAACAGTAACAATATTCTATACCCAACTTCAAGTCAGATTCTGGAACCATGGAGACAGAAATGGAATTTGATTTCTTCATAACAATTGTATCCGTATGTATATATTTTAATATAAATAAAAATCATCTTATTTAGAAGACAACATAACAAGTTGTGTCTAAAATACCAAAGCATGTTTAGTGAAAATACTCCAGGTATCATTTTCCAGAACTTCTCATCAATTCTGTCCCAAATTCGTCAATTAATCTCTCCCGAATGATTTCAGATGGTTATAATTTTTGGTGGAGATGAAGAGCAATGTGTTATGAGTCCAATCGTTCAAGTCTTGGAGGTCGGGAGAAGAAGTTATGGCCAAAAGATCAAAGGATGTTCACGTCTGTCAACTTTTTCTACACCTTCACTATGCACGATCGTGCAGATCTCTAATGACACTTAGCATTATCGTGCATTTCCATCTTTTTCAAACTTCATTCTGGCCCTTCTGAAAATAGACCTTGGGGTCAATGTTTCATGGCAATTTTGAGAAGGCAAATGAAGGATTTCGACAAAACACTCTTCTAAACAGTTGTTCCTTTATGTCTTAATTTTCAAATGAAACCAATTTCATGCAATTTAGTTTGATATTATGAAAGTTATGCAAAAACATTTCAAACTGTTCCAAACCATGACAAAATCCACGAACTCAACTTCAAGCTAAAATTTGAAACTCTTGGATATATAATTCAATTTCGATTCCTCAAGAATATTATATCCATACGTCTTTAGTTTAATATGAACTTAAAATCATCCCATTTGGATGTCTATAGACAAAGATATGGCAAAAATACAAATGCATGTTCAATGGAAACACTGCATCTGTACATGTCCAGCACACTTCAACAATGTGCAGCTCTAACTCTAATTTATCTCTACATCAATTTATGAATCTTTAATCATCATACACGTAAAAGAAAGAAATCAATGTATTCATTTCTTTACCCACATTCCAACATACATAGATCACCATTTTATGTTAATTTAACCTCTAACTGTCATCAAATATACTTCCTTCAACAAATCAAGAAAAGTTCATGCTTATAGTTACTTGTTTAGCTTCATTTTCTTCAAATCACCAACAAACCCTAGCTCCTCCACATACACAATCATCATTGTTGAAGGAGGAATAGATTGGGACTTTTATTAATAAGAGAAGGATAGCAAGGTATTGAAGTGACTAGTATAAGATTACGGTTAAAAATCACTTGGTGGAGGGTGGTAGGAGTTTTGTATAAGGAGAGTAGTGAGGAAGATGAAAATGTGTTTGGTGAAAATGAAAGACAATGAAGTTTTCTTTCAAATGGGAAATTAGGTGGGTTTTTAAAACTTGGTGGGTGTCCTGACACCTTCCACTCAAATGGTTTATGCTAAATAACACTTAGTTGCTTGGTTCATTTGTCTCTAATTTCTAATCCAATTTTCTCCCAATCTTTAGTGACACTTGTCATTAAATTTTAATGTCACTTAAAAAACTTCGACTACCATTGGAATTTTATTTGTACTCCTATTCCTTAATTGTTCTATGACTTGACATTTTTCCTAGTTCAAAAATACCCTGAATTGTCAGAAAATTTACAAACTTCACTGAAAATTCTAAATCAATAAAATAGACTCTCCAAATCAATTTCCAGCATATAAAAACCACAATTCTCAATATAACACATTTATAATTCAATTATACCCAAAAAATGTCAAATAAGTGCATTTATAGTCATTTTGTTGTGCAAAAATTCAAATTCACGTGCATGTATGCTAACAATATGCATGAGCATGAAAATGCAGTTTTCTTAATCTCTATTTGATCTCACATGTAACAAATTTTAGGGTTCTAACCCTTAGTATGAGAATGAAATGTTACAAGAGGAGATAAGAAAATGCCAAAAAGAATGAAAAAATAGCTAACGTATTGTCATGGCCATGACAATTTAATGCATGGATGTGAGCTATTGTTTTTTTTTCATTCTTTTGGGCATTTTTTATCTCCTCTTCATTTTGTCATAGGCATGATACTGAGTCATAGTCATGGAAATGGTGTGAATTGATGAGTCATGCCTATGCAACAATAGCTCACAGCTGTGAGCCCTCAAGGAGGCCATTCACGGGTATGAGCCAACCATTCACACCATGCACCCGAAACCTAATTTTTCACTATAAAATGAACAAGTTGTCGTAAAAATAGAAGATTGTGTATGAAATGCTTTAGGGGTTTCGAGAGAATGAAGAGGGGCATAGCTCGCATACCTTGGAGACCCATGGAGGGATAGGCTTCTTGATGCTAGTTCGGAGATGATATCGACGTTGAAAAACCCGATTAAGCATTCTTTTATTATTTGTTGTTCTTTCTATCTTAGGGATTGATTTGCAAGCTTACAATTTATAGCCTTCAAATACCACAAGTGCACAGGTTGTGATTTGTAGTAAGTGAAGGGTCGATCGCAGGAGGTAGGTGAACTAATCTAATGCTATGTTATCTAAAGCTCGAAAAATTTAATAAAATAAAAATAAAAATTACAACAAAAAGTAAATACAAGAGTTTAATTTCAAGAAATTAATTCAAAAATTTAACATGAAAAGAAATTAAAATTGAGCAACATAAAAAATCACAATGGAAATCAATCAAAAGAAATTACCAAGTTATGAGAAGGGCGATTTTCTCTATCATTAATGCTAACCTAGCCATTTATATGTTAATAGGGTGTCAGTTCTTGACTATCATAAAGTTGATTACTCTCTTTTGAGTTATAACCATTAAACTCTAAATTATAAAACCTAATTGAATTATAGAAATTACAATCTCTCAATTAACAAAAAGGCCACAACCTTAATTAGATCTTAAGCCGTCTAATAAACTATCGGGTATCACATGAGATCTCTCTCCTCATAATAACCAATATGGTTAATTACGTGGTCTACCGGATCGCCTAACTCTCATTAACCTAATCTAATCATTTTTATTCAGTTCATCCTCTCGGTTTATTACCAAAATATGCAAGTACCACAATTAATCACAACACCCATTCAATAAAACACAAAACAACTATATTAACATTAAATCAAGGTAAAATCTTAAAGGAAGAGTTAGAACATTATCAACAATCCAAAGTCCATCATCATACAATCCATTTCAATCTTATACATTGAATAAACAAAAATGAAAATCAAAAGGAGGAAGAACTTAGATTGGATAATTTGGAAGGCAGTAGCATCAAGAGACCCACTTATTCGGGAAGCTAGTAGCATCGAAAAACCCACTTCTTCTTTTGTTTCCTCTTCCTCTTCTTTCTTATTTCTCTATCCTTTAAGGTTTTCCAAAAGTGACAGAAGTGAAGCTCCCTTAGGGTTTCATCCATTAGCCTTTTATAGCCCCTCTAAGTAGAGTAACCTTAGGGTCTTTTCTGATTCCAAAAGCTCCAAAAAGTCCCTTGAAAACTTAAAATTGGAAGCATCCTTGTATCTGTCCTGCACAGGCCATGATTGTGTCTAAGATTTTGTCCTTCTATCACAATCGTGGGTCTTCTCCGTTTTCCACTTTTTTCCCTGAAACAATAGCAAACACATCAAGGAACCTCAAAAATATAAATTGAAGCTCAAAAGTATGTTCTAACGCATAAAACACTTAAAACACAAATATCTACTAACTAACACAATCCTAACGTAAACACACACTAAGTAATCAAATTAACAACTAAATATAAACTAAACTACCTAAAAAACACGATGCAATCTAAAACTATCAACGTGTATAGATGTGACTTGATGAGTCATACCCATGCAACAATAACTCATGGTTGTGAGCCCTCAAGGAGGCCATTCACGGTCGTGAGCCAACCATTCATGCCTGTGACTTTCACTCCTAGCACATAAAACCTAATTTTTCACTATAAAACGAACATGTTGACGTCAAAAATAATAAATTGTGTATGAAACATTTTAAGGGTTTTGAGGAAATGAAGAGGGGCAGAGCTCAGGTACCTTGGAGACCTATAGAAGGATAGGCTTCTCGATGCCAATTTAGAGGTGATATCGACACTGAAGAATCCATTTTAGCATTCTTCAATTGTTTGTTGTTCTTTCTCTCTTAGGATTGATTATATTAACCTTTTTTTTTATTTGGTTGTTGTGTAAGAATGAATGAATGCTCTATTTGATTGTTTTTATGTATAAACCAATTGTCAGAATTGAATACAATATGTAATCGTTAAGTTTCTAATTCATTTGTAGAAACTAATGATTTCAAATCATTAAGGATAGAATAACCTAGGTTAAATGACTCGAGGTTATGTGGTTGTTTCCTTAATTAAACTATTTTCCTAACTTGTAATGCAGCCATCCAATTAAATCTATAGAGATTGTTCTAGGTTGTTCGATAGCTAGGTCTAATTAAAGAGCTCATAGTGATTAAACACGAGCTAAGGGAAAATCGGGGTTAACTGAGCTTGTTATTAACATATGATTAATAGTTGCTAAGAGATGTATGAGAACAATAATTTAACAAAGTATGTTTAATTTTGTGTAGGCTATGCAACTAACCGTGCATATTCACAAATTGAGCATTTTAATTGGTTTGCATGTTTGGATGCACGATTGTGCACCCAACCGTGCATATGCCCAGAAACCTAGTTTTTACTATAAATTGTGATTTTGGGTGGTAAAAAAGAAGGAAAGAATAATCTTGGAGGCATATAAAAGGGTATATAGTTTACCTTCTTGGGATCAATGTTGCGTTAGGCTTCCTTATTTTGATTCGGAGGTGAAAGCAATGCTGAGGAGTGCATTTAAGGATATCATCATTGTGTATCATTGTTCTTCACCTCTTTAAGGATTGTTTGTTATGCTTATTGAATTGATTTTTATGTAAGAATGATCTAAATTCTCTATTCGATTGTTTTTATGTAAACCCTTTTTTAGAGCTTTGAATATGATACATAAGAGTTATGTTTTGAGCTCATTTGTGGCAACTAAAGACATTGAATCATTAGAGGTAACATAACATAGGTTAAATAACCTGAAATTATGTGGTTGTTGCTTAGATTTATCTATTTTCCTTATTCATAATGCGAATGTTCGACTGAATTTAGAGAGTCTATTTTAGGTTGTTCAATAGTTAGGTTTAATTAAAAATTGATTTTTGATTAAACATAATATAAGGGAAAACTCAGGATTAACATAGTTTGATCTTAATCTACAATCAATAGTTCTAAGAGAGATGTGAGATATGTGCTTAATTGTTGATACATTTAAT
The DNA here is from genome assembly GCA_027478405.1 of Erythroxylum cassinoides. Classification (NCBI taxonomy): domain Eukaryota; kingdom Viridiplantae; phylum Streptophyta; class Magnoliopsida; order Malpighiales; family Erythroxylaceae; genus Erythroxylum; species Erythroxylum cassinoides. The sequence goes on along the minus strand of JANIPM010416613.1, from coordinate 5,013 downwards.
CCATTACACTTATTGATTAATGCTTTTCAAATGCTTAAGACATTCACTTTAGTTCATACTTAGTTTTAGGTACAATTTGGAAGCATAATGGCTAAAGTGAGTTATAAGCACTCTCTTTGAGCCATCTTCGTGTGATTTACACTCAATTTTCTTCATGGAACAAGAAGGAGAAGGATTAGAGCAAGAGAAGACAAGAAAATGCCAAGGAAGATAAAGAGTATATGATGAAAACATCAAGATGAAGAAGGTAGAAAAGTGGCTCACGACCATGCAAAAATTGTCATGGTCGTGAGACTTATCTCATGCCCATGACATAACTTGTATAGGAGTGACACTCCTTATTATGCCCATGCAAAGGAGACTAATGACCATAAGCCTTATCTAATCCATTCACAACTGTGAGACACTTCATGCACGCCTATGAGTTTTGTGTTACCTATCCCAAAAACCTACTTTTCACTTAAATATAATATGTTGTGATGGCAGAGAACATTCTTTGATTGTTCTTCATCTTTTTTTTTTTAGGAGAAAGAAAGGGGCAATAGAAGGTCATCTCTTGGGGACTAATGGAGAAGATGGAAGGCTAACTTCTCGAGACCTGTTTGAAAGTGAAGTTAACGCTGAGGGGCACATTTAGGCATATTATGTTCTTTCCCTATTTTTTGATTGTTTACGTTATCTTATGTTTATTGATTGGGGATTGTGTCAGAATGATCTTAATGCTTTATTAGATTGTTTTCCTTGAAAACCTATTGCTAGAACTTGAATACGATACGTAATAATCATGTCTATGTCATACGTGGCAACTAACGGTATTACATCAGTAGGGATAACGTAGCATAAGTGAAATAATCTGAGCTTGTATGGTTATTGCATATATTGATCCATTTTTCTCATTGGTAATGCGACTGGTAGATTAAATTTAGAGATTTTGTTCTAGATTGTCTGTTAGTTAAGGTTAATTAAAAAGTTTGTTTTAATTAACTATAACCTACGGAAAAATCGGGATTAATAAAGCTTGTTGTTAATTCATGATTAATAGTTCGAAGAGAGGTGTGAAAATGAAAATGCAATGACATATCTTAAATTGTGTTTAGGTTTGATATGAAAATTGGGTTTTTTCACACATTCATCACTCTTATCATTTTTGACTATTTTCAATAAATTGCTTACGTTAGTTTAATTTAATTTTGTTTTCTTAATTGCATCAACCTAAAATCCCCCTTTTTTTATATCTTTTACATTAATTATTTTTATTACGATAATTAATTGAACATTCCTTGTGTATGCAATCTCGACTTATCATAGCTACAAATTTTAGTATACAAAGTTAGGTAAATTTTACAGTGCACTTAACACATGTTGTCAAATTTTGGCACCGTTGTTAAAGAATGTGGCGATTTAATTTTCATTTTTGAGTTTAGCTGGTGTTTTACATATAAATCTGTTATAATAATTTCTTTTAGTTATTTTTTAATCTTTAAAAGTTTGTTAGTGTTGGTGTATAATAGTAGCAGATCTCCTCATAAAGAACTTATGTAATTTGACCCAGAGATCGAGAGGGCACTGCAAAGATTAAGGAGAGAAGCAACTCTAATATCGGATACCGGAGCCCAACTCTGATGTCATAAAAATGTGTGCTTGTGCTTGTTACCATGCATGGTTATTCCAATTAACCCCCATTTCTGAATTATTCTTATACTGAAGCAAATATTCTATGCTCAACTTTCATCTAGAACTTTAAAGTCTTAGGGACTAAATTAAAACTTGATTCCTTTAGATCGTTCGTAGCTCTATGCGTCTAGTTTGAAACAAGAATCATCTCATTCAGAGTTCTACAGATCGAGATATTATCAAAATACCCAAGTATGTTCAGTAAAATATCCAATTCATACTCTTCCATCCGATACCCTTAATTTGATTCAATCAATGTTTTTCAATTCAGTATCAAAAGCTATTAAATTTTATGGAGAGGTAGAAAAATGTGTTAGAAATCTATTGGTCTAAGAATCACTTCATTTGGAGGTCAGATAACAACGATATGGCCAAAAGAATTAAACAAGGTTTTGTCCTCAATCATATTGAACCTGTTTTGGACAATTGGCATAACTTTCTATATAGATGTCAATTAAGGTCATTCTTAGATAGTTTGAAAGAGGGATTATAGATATGCAGCATTCATGAAGACATCAAAGTGAGATTTTGTCATTAAAGAACTGGACCAGATGATATAAAATGAACAATACCCAGAAGAAGTTTATGAATATTGCATAGAAGATGTTTAACAATTAGCATAACTTTCTCTAGTGATATTGGATAAAGGTCATTTTTATATGGTTTAAAAGAGGACTTCAAGATATACAACTTTCATGAAGACTTGAAGATAGAATCTATCATCTAGATGGTCAAAATTGGATTAGAATATGTAAGATAAACAGTACCCAGAAGAAGTGTATGAACAATGCATAGAAGATGTTTAACAATTGGCATAACTTTCCCTAGAGATATCAGATCAAGGTAATTTTTAGATGGTTCAAATAGGACTTTAAGATCTATAACTTTCATGAAGACCTTGAAGGTAGATTCTGTCAACTATAGGGTCAAAATTGGACTAGAAGATGTAAGATGAACAATACCTAGAAGAAGTTTTAGTCTAAGACTTATTTGGAATAATTAGCATAACTTTCTTTAGAGATATCAGATCAAGGTCATTATTAGATGTTTCAAAATAGGACTTCAAGATCTACAACTTTTATGAAGACCTTAAAGATAGATTCTATCATCTAGAGGGTCAAAATTGGACTAGAAGATGTAAGATTAACAGTAACCAGAAGAAGTTCATGAATAGTGCATAGACGATACACATCATCACAAGAAGATACATGTCATCACTAAAAGATACACGTCATAACTAGAAGATACACATCTTCACTAGAAGATACACTTCATCACCAGAAGATACAGTCTATACTCCTGAGCATCTCCACTTATAAGGATTATAACTTTCAACTCCAATGACTAAAAATGTCATACTATATATCGTTGGAAAGCTAGAAAGATAAGCTACAACTTTCTAGAAGATAACTTTGTCTAATTCAATCTAGATTAATCCAGATTTTTCCTGAAGTTAGAACACAAACTTTTTTCCCCTATGGAAGACTTGAAATTTTGTACTGTGTAAACTTTGAATGTCCCGAGCATAACCATTCAGTTACCAAATTGACTTTATTAAACTCTCAAATCTCAACTCAGTTGTCTCATCACATTCAGCTACATCTGATCAGTTGTAAGTCCTATATTTCCTTTGCATAACATCTCACTTATGTGTGTGTGTGTCTATATATATATATATATACACACACACACTAACAATTCATGTTCAAAATCATCAACTCAAGTTGATAACTGCTTCATGTATATCTAATTTCAACTCATATAATCCATACACCATTGATATTTCATTAGCATCAAAAGAATAAAGTTTTACAAATCTTTAATGGCATTTCAAGCCACATTACGTTGTCGTCTCAAAATCTCAAATTACAAAAGATTCTTGAAATGCGACTAAAACATTGTGTTTTCCCAAAACTAACTCATATACAAAATAAGCTAATTTGGAGTAATTCTCTTAGACTCTTGATCACTTGATCTCTTAGCTATCACTTGACGATGGTACAAAAAGGGAGTGAGCTTGAAAGCTCGTGGGTAATAAGTTCATAATGGAGAATAAGCAAAATCGTTGAAAAGTTCCTTTGTTATAGAAAATTTATGTTGAATTTATAAAACGCATAGTTTTCAACTTCCCAAGTCTAGCTCAAAACTCATAATTACACATCATCACATAAGCATAACATGTACATTTCACCACCAAAGCATAACAATCGATTATGCACCACTGTTGACAATTCAAAGATGCAATGCACAAAAAAATGGCTCGAGGGTTCCATGGAAACATAATGGAGAAACTGAAGTTTTACCCATGAATAGAATAAGTTCATTTTTCGGAGCTCATATGCACAAGCGGGTAGTCGGGAGAAGGTTCTTGTCAATGTGCACATGACAAATAGAATCGTTCCACTCTTGCCTAAACAAAAGCACATAATCATGCTCAAATCATTTTATCACATGCTCATACTTTCATGCTTTCTCATCTTTTCATTTATACAAAATGCCATGACATGTTTCAAGGCATAACATAAAATGTTTCAAAGCATTTCCTTCTTCATGTTGAAATTCATCAACAAAATTCATATACCAAACATATAAAGATTTCTCAAATCATTCAAAGAGTAATAAATGCAACACTTATGAAGCAAGTGAAATCATTCTACTTTCTTGATTTGGAAAAGCAATAGTAGCTCATAACTCTATTATAAACATGTAACCCACCTTGATTTCCTTGCTTATAGACTTGCTCAAAATGCCTCTTCTCTTGTTCCTCTTGCCTCTTTTGATCCCCTTTATACAATAACAAAAATCCCACTCAATAGGGTTTTTAATTGAAAATTCCACAAGGAACAATCACTAAAATTGGTTCTAGAATACTTAAACTCATGCATTTTCAAACTCCATGAACTAAAATCCTTCCAAAAATCCAAAAGGTTTAAAATGTTCTTACCTTGATTCTTCACCAAATGAAGAGATCTTTGGCTCATATGGAAGTTCTTCTCTTCCTCTATACTCTTTTCTTTTCTGTCAACCATTAAAATTCTCTTCTCTTTCTTTCTTATTTTCTCTTCTTCTCTCCAAAACAAAAATCCCACTCAATAGGGTTTTTAATTGAAAATTCCATAAGGAACAATCACTAAAATTGGTTCTAGAATACTTAAACCTATGCATTTTCTAAACTCCGTGAACTAAAATCCTTCAAAAAATACAAAAGATTTAAAATGTTCTTACCTTGATTCTTCACCAAATGAAGAGATCTTTGATTCATATGGAAGCTCTTCTCTTCCTCTACCTTTTTCTCTTCTTGAACCACTTCAAAATCTCTCTCAAAAGCTAAGAAATGAA
>JANIPM010416355.1:0-11678 GCA_027478405.1 Erythroxylum cassinoides | reverse complement strand
AGTCTTAATAGCACAAGTAGTTCAATTGATCCAATTTCTATTTATAATATTGATCTTTAGTGGATTGGATTTCTAAAGAACCAAATTTGGTAGATGTGAATGACTTGGAAGATAATCTTGGATGAGAAATCATTGACATGCCATTTGGTACATTAAATTTGAATGATAATGATGATGAAGCTCCTTTTAATGTAAGGATTTTGTACCAACTGATCACCGGGGTCAACGTTATTATAGCGGGTATCCTCCTATTGACGATTGAATTTCGTTCCAGGTTTTTATTTTTCTTCTTCTTTTAATTTTACTTATATTTGATGTTTATGTTAAATTCTATATATGTAATGTAATTGTAGATGTTTTTGTTTCAGGTTTAACTTCTACCTATTGTTTCTTCATCATGAACTCTTTTGTAAAATTTTAAAAACTTTGTATTATTCTTAATTTTATATTTGTCTGATGATGATTGCCTTTTTTATATTAATTGTGGATATTATTTATATGTGAAATATTTAAAAATTATTGTTATTTCATATTAATTGTGATTATAATTTATTATTATAATTTTTGGAAACAAGGATGAAGTAAATAGTAAACTAGTAAAGTATAAAGTACAACTGTACAATATACCAATATACCATAACTCAATTCGGTACCGATACGGTATTTGCAACTTTGATTGACAATACCAAGAACAAATGGAGAAGACTCGACTCGAATGTTGCAGCACTAGGCTAGCCATCGGTGCCCTAGGCGACATTGTCTTAGATCTCCGACCCAGATTCAGATTCGGTGTTTTTTTTCATAGTAATCGATGCCTTCCAGATTCGATTAAAAGCTAAAAGTTTTTGACATTCCATTGGCAAATTGAGCTTGTTTACAATTCAAATTGAAGGACTGTAATTTAATCTTACTTTATCATTATGATCTGGTAGGAATGGCGACATGCAAGACGCTTACACAAATAAAGCTACAACCAACACTTACGACTTTGATCATTTGAAGTATTGTGACGAGGTTCAAATTATAGGATTGAAAAGAGAATCAGTGAAGTTACTAGATTATGCGCTTTTTTTCTACTAGTGCAAGTTATACCGTAGGACCATCTTAATGTTATTGGCAGGAGCATCTTAAGCTTAATATTTTTATAAGCTTTCTAGATCATGGTTTTCATCTACGGTTTGATCCTATTGGTTAAATTATTAATTCTAATTTTCTGTTAGTTTAAATTATGAGTAGTGGTCCTAGTTATAAGAAGCCATGAAGTAGTGTGTCAGTTATGATTTGTCATGGAAGTAGTGTGTTAGTTGTGATTCTAATCATGATAAAGTGGATCAGATATGGTTCTAATTTTTAGCTTGTTTACGTTGATTGAAGTTTTTAAATTGAGAGATTGAGGTAGTTGTTTTTAAGTATCAGAAATAAATATAATATTCATCAAGACTCTTGCCCAGTTCCTGTTTTTCTTTACTTCAAGTGGTATCAGAGCCACATAACTTGTTAAGATGAACAGTACCACCCAATTGTCAGTTCCTATCTTCGATGGAAAAAATTACAGTCACTGGAATGTTCAAATGAAGGTCCTATTTGACTACCATGAATTAATGGAGGTCGTGGAGAATGGAGTGCCTGCATTGGCAGATAATGCAAATGATACACACAGAGCAACACATCGTGATTTAAAAAAGAAGGACAAGAAGGCTTTGTTCTTCATCCATCAAGGGATGAATGATGAGACTTTTGAACAAATTAAAGGAGCAACTACTGCGAATGAAGCATGGACTATCTTATCCACTTCATACAAAGGCGATGAGAAGATTAAGAAAGTTCATCTTCAAACTTTGACGTGATAGTACGAGTTGTTGCAAATGGAGCCTGCTGAAACAATAGATGCCTATATCAATAGAGTTCTTGCGTTAACAAATAATATGAAAACAAATGGTGAAACTTTGTCTGAACAGAGTAAAGTGGAGAAAATTATGAGATCTTTGACTCCAAGATTCGAGCATCTTATCACTGTAATTGAAGAGAGCAATGACTTGTCAATAATGACAACCAAGTTATTATCCAGTTCCTTATGAGCATATAAACAAAGAATGAATGATAACACAGTGGATAAGCCAATTGAACAAGCTTTACAAGTGCAAGTCTCGGTTGGTGATTCTTCTCAAAGACAAGGAAATTCGTGTGGTAGAGGAAGAGGACGAGGTGGCAATTACTCCAATAGAGGTCGTGGTGGACACTATGGTAGATAGAATAATGGAGCGGCAGAGAAAAACAATACAAACAACAATTCCTATTCAAACTCCTTTTATCAAAGAGGGTGAGGACGTGGACGTGGCAGAAGAAGGTTTGATAAAGAAAATGTGGAGTACTACAATTTTCATAAACGTGGCCATTATGCAAATGAGTGTAGATTCAAGGCTGACAACCAAGTTGCTAATTTTGCACAAAAGGTTAGTAATCAAGAGCAAGTAGAAAGCAGTCATGCTATTTTGATGATGTCTTCATCGGATGAATCTTCAAAACATCATACATGGTATCTAGATACTGGTTGTATGAACCAAATGTGTGGTCAGAAGGAATTGTTTACCAAACTTGATGTTCTGTACAAGAGTTAAATTTGGTGATGGTAGATTCATTCCAGTGGTTGGAAAAGGGAAAATTCTTATCACACTTATGAATGGAGATCACAGGTACAAATCAAACGTATTTTATGTACCTGATATTGATGTGAGTTTATTTACTGATTGAGTGTTAATGTTTTTAGTTATATTTTTGTTACTTTCAGTTCTTAGTTTAATAGTTTAGTTTACTTTTTAGGAAATTTTGATGTTTTGTTAAGTGTGAAGGAACAAGGGAGCAAGATGATAAAAAGTTGGTGAAAAGAAACAAGGAAAAATGTATCTAGTGCGATCGTGAGGAAGAATGGTTGGTGAAAAGAAATAATGCAAAATGTATTTGGTGCGATCGTGAGGAAGAATGGTGCGAACGCGACCAAGGTGCGATCGTAAGTCACTAAAGTACGATCGCGACATCAATGGGACTTTTAGAAGTAGCTTCAGGTGCGATTGCACTCGGGACTTTTGACCAAGAGATAAGCTATTCATATACGGGTGCGATCGCAAGTGTCATGGTGCAGTCGCAATACGTAACTTCAGGGGCAATTCTGACGTTTTCTCACGTGTTTAAATGAATGGTGAACGGTTAAAAGAAGTTTTCAACATGTGAGAATTTAGGGGGAAGTCGTTACAATTCAGTGGAGGTAGACAATCATGAGAAAACTCATCAAGTAAATATAAAAGGAGGCCAATATATACAAAGAAAGAGGGGAGGAGAGAAGGCTACAAAGAAAAAGGAAGAAGAAGCAAGAACAACAACAAGGAAGTTGGAGCTTTGTGTTTTCATTTTTTTGTTTATTTGTTTGGTTGTTCATTTAGGGTGAATCTTGTTTTTTGAACTTCTACTATGTATGGTTTGCTATTCTTATGAATAGTTTTTGGTTGATATTAATGAGAGTTGAGTTTTTTAAAACCATATAAATACAACTTACATGCTAAGAGATTAGTGTCTAAGTTTTATTCCTCAAGGGTTATGCAGTTCATCTTTGTTTTACTTATATCTGAATTGAGAAATTTGCATGTTGATAAAATAGAGTAGGTAATTCAAACTTGAGATAGAAGAATTACTTTTTAAGAAACTTGAGGTAGCAGAATATTAGGATTCAGATTTACCTTAGTAGGAGTTGATGACAATTTTTGAGATCTTTAATATTGTGATTTTGTGAAATCAATTTCTTTTCTTAGCATAAATCGATAGTGGTGCTTAGCATAAATCCTTGTGGGAACGATAACTGTACTACAATAACCTGTACGCTTGTGGTCGAGGTCTGAGTGCGTTTTATTTTATAACTCATCAAGCTTTTGACGCCGTTATCGGGATCTATTTAACATCATTTTTAGTTTAATCGCAGGATGATTTAAGTAGTTCATTTCTTTACAGGTGTATGCTCGGGAGAAAAATGAAGAATTCGACAAATCCTTTGGTTGAATTTCACAACGAAGTTTCTCGTTTGGAAATAGCTTTACATCAAGCTGCTGAAGACACTCGTGTGACTGAAGCTAAAATACCAGAAAATATCATGGCAGAGGAACAAAGAACATTGATGGATGTGGTCAGGCTTGGATTTCGGCCAAATCAATAAAGTGTAACATGACCCCCTATGACAACAAATACTTTCAAGATTAAACCAGCTTTATTGTAGATGTTACAAGCGACAGTGCAGTTTTATGGGTTGGCAAACAAAGATCCAAATACCTATATCACAAATTTCCTGGAAATTTGCGACACTTTCAAGTACAATGGAGTAACAGATGATGCAATTCGATTACTGTTGTTCCCATTTACTCTAAAAGATCAAGCTAAGGTGTGGCTTAATTCTCTTCCATCAGGGTCCATTACTACATGGACCGGGTTAGCTCAAGCATTTTTGTCTAAGTATTTTTCGTTAGCCAAAACTGCGAAGATCATTAAGGAAATCACCAATTTCTAGCAACAAGATGGTGAAACTTTGAATGAGGCTTGGGAAAGGTTCAAAGAGTTACAACAAAGTTGTCCTCACCACAATGTACCTTGGGACTTACTACTACAAACTTTTTACAATGGAGTTAACACCACCACTCGTGGTACAATTAATGCAGCGACAGGAGGATCTTTAATGAAGAAGACAATTGATGAGGCATATGATCTATTGGAAGAAATGGCAGCCACTAATGCATTGTGGGCATCAAACAGGTCTTGATCAATGATAAAAGAATAGAAGGGGGTCTTGTCTCCAGATCCAGTTACTACTTTACAAGTTGAAGTCGCAAATCTTGCGAAGCAAATTAGCAGTTTCACTTCAAGTTCATCAGTGACAGCATTTCAAAGTGCATGTGAGTTATGAAATCAGCAGGGGCACTTCATCAATGACTATCCAGCAGTTGCTACAGCTGAGCAAGACAAGTTTATGGGAAATAACCGTTTAGGAAATAACCCATTCTCAAACACTTACAACCTTGGATGGTGGAATCAGCCAAAATTTTCATGGAGTAACAACAACAACACAGTGGGAGAGCAGAGACAGCTTCAGCCTAGGAATCCATTCGAAGCTAAGATGGAGAAATTTATGGAGATGATTGGAACTAAGCTGAATCAATAAGATGAATCACAACAGAAGCTAGAAGCAAAGGTTGATCAAATAACAAAAAATCACTCATCGTCAATCCACAATTTGGAGGTCCAAATGGGAAAATTGGCAACTACTCTTACTTAGAGGAATCTTGGTGGTTTCCCAAGTACCACAGAACCAAATCCAAAGGATTCTTTAAAAGCTATACATCTAAGGAGTGGTAAGGAGCTAGAGAATTAAGTAAAAAACAAAGCAGATGAGCAAATTGAAGAAGGGTGCGATTATGAGTTCATTAAGGATAAATAGAGTGAGTCAAAAGGCCTCGGCTATGATTGCGAGGAATCAGAGTGCGATCGCACCCTAAAAGTTAAGTCAGAATAGGAAGAATCAATGTTGGACCCTATTTTCGGAGCCCAACATCGGAACCTTAATACATGAACAAATACCTTTCTTCAACTTTAGCACAGATTTTAGGAAACCTCAAACTAAACAATTTGACTTCTTTAGAAAAATTTGTTTCCCACTGTCTTAAGTTTCTAATGAATACCCAACTTTCATCCAGAAATGGAACATCTTAGAGGCTAAATCAAAATTCAACTTCATCATATAATTTGAAACCTATGTCTCTAGTTTACTTTACATTGAAATCATCTCAATTGGAACTCTACAGATCCAGATATGTTCAAAATTCCGAAGCATATTTAGTAAAATAACACCAGTTCATACTATTCCAACAGATTCCTTCACTTTCTTTCAATCAAAACCTCTTTCCCATCAATTCGGAATGCTACCATTTTTTTTGTAGAGTGATAGCACAATGTGTGAGGAATCTATTGTCTCAAGGATCACTTCATTTAGAGGTCGAATAACAAAGATTTGGGTCGAAGGAATCAAACAAGGTTCCATCCTTAATCATACTGAACCTATTTCGGGACAATTGGCATAACTTTCTCTACGAATATCAGATTAAGGTGTTCTTTGGATGGTATGAAAGAAGACCTCAAGATCTACAACTTCATAAGACCTTGAAGATAGATTCTAACTTCTAGTGGGACAAAAGTGGACCAGATGATAGCGTCAGATGAAACCAAATGAAGGGTAAGATGAATTGGGAAAATTATCATAACTTTCCTTAGAGATGTCAGATTAAGATGTTATTTAGGTTGTTCAAAATATAATTTCAAGATCAACAACTTTAATGAAAACCTTGAAGACAAATTTGATCATTTACGGGGTCAAAAATGGGACTAGACGATAGGATCAGATGAAACCAAATGAAGGATCAGACGAATTAGGAAAATTGACATAAATTTCCCTAGAGATGTCTGATTTAGGTGTTATTTAGATGGTTCGAAAGATAACTTTAATATCCACAACTTTTATGAAGACATTGAAGACAAATTCTATCATTTGAAGGGTCAAAAGTGGGACCAGACGATAGGGTCAGATGGAACCAGATGAAAGGTCAGATGAATTGAGAAAATTGTAATAACGTCCTCTACAGAAATTAGATTGAGGTGTTATTTGGATTTTGATAGAGAAGTTCAAGATCTACAACTTTCATGAAGACCTCAAAGACAAATTCGATCATATATAGGGTCAAAAATGGGACCAGACGAAAGGATCAGATGAGCTTAGATGAAGGGACAGACGAATTGGAAAAATGGTCATAACTTTCTCTATAGATATCGGATTAAGGTTTTCTTTATATGTTTCAATATAATATTCCAAGATATACAACTTTTATGAAGACCTAGAAGACAAATTCGATCATATATAGCGTCAAAAATGGGACCAAACGAAAGGATCAGATGAACTTAGACGAAGGGACAAACGAATTGGAAGAATGGTCATAACTTTCCCTAGAGAACTTGGATTGAGGTTTTCTTTAGATGATTCAAAAGAGAAATTCAAGATCTACAACTTTCATGAAGACCTTGAAGACAGAATTTGTCATCTAAAGGGCCAAATTTAGACTAGAAGATGTTCTAGTCAATATAAGAAGAAGCAGAAGGTCAACCTAAGAAGAAGCAGATAGTCAACTTAAGAAGAAGCAGAAGGTCAACCTAAGATGAAGCAGAGTCAACTTAAGACAAAGTAGAAGGTCAACTTAAGATGAAGTAAAAGGTCAACCTAAGACGAAACAGAAGGTCAACCTAAGACGAAGCAGAGTCAACTTAAGATGAAGCATAATACACTCCTGAGCATCTCCACTTATAAGGGTCATAACTTTTGACTCCAATGTGTAAAAATTTCATACTATATACCATTGGAAAGCTAGAAAGATAATCTACAACTTTATAAAAGACAACTTTGCCTAATTACACCTAGATTAATCCAATTTTTTTCCTAAATTCAGAACACAAAATTTTCCCTTATGAAAGACTTGAAATTTTGCACTGTGCAAACTTGGAATGTCCTAGGCATAACCCTTCAACTAGCAAACTGACTTCATTAAACTCTTAAATCTCAACTCATTGGTCTCATCACCTTTAACTACATCTGATCAGTCATAAATTCTTATCTTCCTTTCCATAACATCTCACTTATGTATATATATCTATACATATATATCCATAAATTTTTGTTCCAAAATCATCAACTCAAGTTGATAACTTCTTCACGTATATCTAATTTCAACTCACATCATCCATACATCATTCATATTTCACTAACATCAAAAGAATTAAGTTTTTCAAATCTTTTAATGGCATTTAAAGCCATATTACATCATCTTCTCAAATTCTCAAATTACAAAAGGTTCTTGAACAAATAAACTTGTTGCTTTCCCAAAACCAACTCAAAATACAAAAATAAACAAATTCTGAAGAAATTTTCTTAGCCTCTTGATCACTTGACCTCTTAGCTATCACCTGAGGATGGGATAAAAAGGGGGTGAGCTTGACAGCTCATGGGTAACAAGTTTATAACGGAGAATAAGCAAAACCATTGAAAAGTTCACTTGTTATATAAAATTTATGTTGAATTTGTAAAACGCTTTGTTCTAAATTTCTCAAGTCTAGCTCAAAACTCATAAATTACATCAACGCATAAACATAGCATGCACATTTAACCATCAAAGCATAACACACAATTATGCACCATTCTTGATAATTCAAAGATGCAATGCACAGACAAATGGCTCGAGGGTTCCATGGAAATAGAATGAAGAAACTGAAGTTTACCCCATGAACAGAATGAGTCCAATTTTGGAGCTCATATGCCACAAGTAGGCAGCCAGGAGAAGACTCTTGTCAACGTGCATGTGAAGAATATAATGGTTCCACTCTCACCCAAACAGAAGCACATAATCATGCTCAAATCATTTTGTCATATGCTCATACTTTCATGTGCTTTCTCATCTTTTCATTCATATAAAATGCCATGACATTTTTCAAGGCACAACATAAATATTTCAAAATCAATTTTCCATTTCATCATCAAAATCCATACACAAATATGTAACAATTTCTCAAATCACTCAAAAGCATTAAAAACAACATTTATGAAGTAGTGGAAATCATTTTGTTTTCTTGTTTTAGAAAAACATTAGTAGCTCTTAACTCTATTATAAACATGTAACCCACTTTGATTTCCTTGCTTAAAGACTTGCTTAAAATGTGCCCAGTCTTGCCTATCTTGCCTTTCTTGATTTCCTTCTACAATAACAAAAATCCCACTCAATGAGTTTTCAATTGAAAATTCCATAAAGCAAAATCACTAAAATTGGTGCTAGAATACTTAAACCCATGTATTTTCTAAACTCCACGAACTAAAATCCTTCCAAAAATCCAAAAGATTCAAAATGATCTTACCTTGATTCTTTACCAAATGAAGAGATCTTTGGCTCAAATGGAAGCTCTTCTCTTCCTCTACCTTTTTATCTTCTTGAACCACTTCAAAATCTCTCTCAAAGGCTAAGAAATAAAGAAACCCTAGCTCAACTCTCTTCTTTTCTCACAACCACCGAAATCTCTCTTCTTTCTCTTTGATTTGTTATTTCTCTTCTTTCTCTCCTATTTTCATTTTTCCCCTTCTTAAAATAGCAAGCCAACCTTTCTTCTTCCATTTCCACCCTTAATGAGTCCAAAAAGTCCATTTTACCCTTCCTTATAAGCTTAGGTTCCTTTAACCTTAAGTGTCTTACCAAAAGCACTCTTGAATATTCTTATAACCTTAACACTTTAATTAAATCAATCTACATCATATAATGTTTCTAACATCAACATAATAATTAACTCGACAAACTTTCATAAAGACCTCATAATTAATGTAAATCATACCTATTCTTCAAGAAAAAATATTGGGGGCCAACAATCAAGCTTCGGGTGCGCTCGCGAGAATGAAAGGTGCGATCGCACCCACCATGAAATAGGTAAAATAAAGTAGGTTGAAGTAGGTAAGTATGTACCCCATGTTCCTTTTCCTTAACGACTTAAGAAACAACAGTATAATAGTCAGTTTGCCTCATTTCTTGAAAAGTTTAAAAAATTGCAAATTAATCTTTCTTTTATGGAGGCACTGGAACATATGCCCAAGTATGCTAAATTTTGTAAAGATATCCTAACTCATAAGAGGTCACTTATTGATAATGAGACGATGCAACTTCCAGAGTAGTTCAATTATTTCTAACGCTATTCCTTCCAAACTACAAGATCCGAGAAGTTTCACGATTCCTTGTGTAGTTAGTGATAGACAATTTAACAAATGTTTGTGTGATTTGGGTGCAAGTATAAACTTGATACCCCGTTCAGTCTTTCAGAAATTAGGTTTTGGACAAGTTAAGCTGACATCTATGGCATTGCAACTAGCGGATCAATCACTCAAGAGGCCATTTGGGATTTTGGAAGATATGCTCGTAAAAGTGGACAAGTTTATCATTCTAGTGGATTTCGTGGTGTTGGATTTTGAAGCTGACTTAGAATGTTCATTGATTTTGGGCCGTTCATTCCTCCACACAGGAAAAGCTTTAGTAGAGGTCTACGAAGGGAAGCTTATATTGCATATTGGTGAGGAGCAGGTTAAATTTTGTATGAGATCGGCCATGAAGCACCCAATGTTAATGAGGTTTGTATGAAGGTAGATGTTGTGGATGAATGTGTGTTGAGAATGGTAGAAATCAAGCAGAAAGAAGTTTCTTTTGATCCAGATGTAGAGGTTATTGGCGAAAGTAAGAGTGAACAAGGAAAAATAGAGAAGTTACTGTGAGAAACAAATCCAGCTCCATCATCCATTATGCGTCCACCAATTCTAGAGTTGAAACCATTACTGAGTCATTTGAGATATGCATTTCTAGGGGAAGGGGAAACCCTACCTATTATTGTTTCCAATAATTTGACAAATGAGCAGGAACAACGGTTGGTGGAGTTGGTGAGGAAGCATGTTAGAGCTGTAGGGTGGCAGATTTCTAATATAAGAGGAATTAGCCCCGACGTAATGATGCACCTAATCTACTTGGAGGAAGGAAGCAAGTCTATAAGGGAACGAAAGAGGCAATTAAATCCAAACATGAAGGAAGTCATAAAGAAAGAGGTCATCAGATTACTTGATGCAGGCATTATTTATCCTATTTCAGATAGTGAGTGGGTAAGTTTGATTCAGTGTGTGCCGAAAAAGGGAGTTATGACCATCGTTAAAAATGAGGAAGGTGAGGTTATTCCTATAAGGATAGTAACGGGGTGGAGAGTGTGAATTGATTTCAAAAAGTTGAACTCTGCTGAGCGAAAAGATCATTTCCCGTTACCATTTGTTGATCAAATGGTGGAGAAAGTATCAAGTCAAGATTTTTATTGTTTCTTAGATGGATATTCAGGTTATAATCAAATTTTTTAATCTATCCTCAGGATCAAGAGACTACATTCACATGCCTCTAAGGAACGTTTGCGTATAGAAGAATGCCTTTTGGTTTGTGTAATGCTCCAGCAATGTTTCAGTGGTGTATGACGGCAATTTTTGCTGATTTAGGGGAGGATTTTATGGAAATATTTAAGGGTGATTTTTTAGTTTTTGGTGATTTGTTTGATGCATGTTTGCAGAATTTAGGGAAGGTGCTTGCATGATGTGAAGAATCAAATTTAGTTCTCAACTGGGAGAAATGCCATTTTATGGTAAATGAGGGCATAGTGCTCTGGCATAAAGTTTCCAATAGGGGAACTGAAGTTGAAAGGGTTAAGATCGAAGTGATAGCAAACCACCTTCTATAAATGTGAAAGGAGTTCGATCATTCTTGGGACATGATGGATTTTATAGAATATTTATTCAAGATTCTTCCATAATTGCTCGACCTTTAACTAATTTGCTTATGACAGATGCACCTTTTGATTTTAATGTTAAGTGTGTGTAGGCTTTTGACACACTTAAGGTGACTCTTATGACAACACCAGTGTTAGCAGCACCCGATTGGTCATTATTGTTGGACCCCGAACTTTTAGTGGAAATTAGAAATATTAAAATGAAATTCAATGAGTGTTTTTGTATATGTATTGTGTGATAGATGTTAGTGTGCTTTAAG
>JANIPM010416331.1:0-11682 GCA_027478405.1 Erythroxylum cassinoides | reverse complement strand
TTATTCATTAATACTAACTTGAAGGAATTTAAATTCCTTAAATATTATAAAGATTAGAACTAAGTTGAAGTATTTTTTTGAAATTAAATCAATATAATAGCATTAAAGTATTAAAAAGCCATATATCTTAAGTTCAAAGACTACTTTAGATTAGCTTAATATCAAAGACTAAAATAGTTATATAGAACATAGGTTGAATGAAAGGAAGTAAAAGCTACAAGTTCCTAAGAATCCATTAGAGTGACAATCCATGATGTAACTACAAAATATATCTTTTTTGTTATCTCCTTAACCTTTAATATTTAAAATATTGTTTTACTTTTTTATCCATAAGACAACTTTAAAAGAGAGGACCATTTTGTTTAGCTTTTGCCACTCGATAATGAGTTTGTTAATCTCCATGTATTTATGACGAGAGACTTGCAACTAAGATAAATTTAATGTATTATCATATGCATCCTTATCATGCCAATCAAGTTCACTACCAAACCACTCCTTTGCATGCTTTGATTATACAAAATTATCTATTTACATGCCAAACAAATGTAATGAATAGCATACCTTAATTATGAAAAACAACCTATTTCCACTAATGACAACTCTATTGCATAATATTCTCTCAGTTAGCAAGAGGGGCAGTTATAATGTAGAGTTGGAGAAGGGTTTTCAATATGTAACTCGAATAATTACATTTACAAAAAATATGATATAAGATTTCATCCTCCTACTTAAATAAAACAAAGATGCAAGACAAGTTCACAAAATTGGATAGTTTGTTGTGGGTATTTAGTTTACTTTTTTTAGTGTGCTACAAAATGAATGATGCTTGACGATGAGCCTACTTAAACCACAACAATTTATGTCAAGACACTTTAGGAACTGGGATCCTTAAGAGGGATCAACAATAAGAGTAATTGAAAGTAGCTGAACAAATTTTGTTCCAAACTAAGGTATCATCTTTGTCAGGAATAAAAACAATTCCTAATATTTGATCAATATTAAAGTATTTAGGCATCAAGCCCAGATGAGAGTGTATGTTATCAATTACATCTTTTACAAAAACATTGTAAGGATGATGTTATTAAGTGAATTTAGATTTAGTGATAAGAGTAAAGGACCTAAATAAGTCTAACTGTCAATCTAGAATGATGCTTTTGCCCAATTCTAAACATGCTTCTAACCATCAATCTAAATTTTGCCCTTAGTTTGCAATATTGATCATGATCCACGAGGAAATTGTCATAGGATATATGTTGCATAAGTTGTCATTCCCTAGATAATAAGCATGTAACCATTGAATCCAAAGAGCATGTTTATCATTTAGGATTCTCCATAGCATTTTAATTGAGAGGACTTTATTAGTGACTTTCAATGGTATTATACCCAATGAGTATGGATGTTGTTTAAGACTCAGATGAAGAATTGTTCTATCCTTGTCAATGTTAAGCTTTTGTTGTACTAGTTAGAAATTCTCCTTTAGATCTTATCAATCAAAGGTTGGAAATCTTTGCAAGTTGTGCTTTTTAAGGTAATTATATTCCCCAAATAAATAAGAGGTGGTGATTTAGATTGCTAACATATAAGAGATGCAAACTAAAAAGCATACTATTGTGCACTCTATATATGTTAATGTAAAGGCCTAAGAGCAATTTAAAAGTCTATAGAGTTGACAATTGTGCACTAAGTAAATCAGCTTTATCTCTAAAGAATAAGTTCAAATCATTAGCAAAGCATAAGTTGATAAGCTTCACTTCCCTACACCTTGAATGGAATTTGAAGTACTTATTTTGAGAAATAACTAGCCTAATGAGCTTAGTAAGAACCTCCATAGGCAAGGTGAGTAAGTAAGGTGAAATTAAATCACCTTGTCTTATCCCCTTAGCTCCCTTAAATAGCTTGGTTGCCTTATCATTAATAAAAACACTATAAGAAATAGAAGTAATGCATTGCTCTATCTATCCAATGAAAATAGTTAAAAAAACTAAAAGCTTTAAGGTGGTTCAATATGAAGTCCTAACATTATTGATTTCTCTTTACTAATTTAGTTGTATTGTTTTTATTTGATAGTTTAATATATCAAATCTTATTTCTTAGTTTATCAATTAATTAAGGTTAATAAACATAATGACATATAGTTTGGAGACCAAAATTGAGCTGTGGTTATTGGTAAATATAAAAGTGTAATTTTATTACAGGAATTACCCTTTTTTGAAAAGGAGGATGTCCATTTTATAGGGAAAATTTTTCTGATTTTTCAATAGACTCCTCGTATAGCTCATAACCTTCATTGATTATAATATTTCATGGCAATTGTTTTTAATATATCCCACTTTGTAAAATGTGAGCGTTTTTGGGAATAGGTTGTAGGATCTCAATTGTTCGCAGTACTTATATTTTCAAGGAGATTGAAGAGAAGCTTTAGCAGGTATTAAAATGGCATTCATATCCTTATAACTATGGATTTCAAGAATGATTTTTGACACGTATTGGAAAATGACATTTGTATCAGTTTCTATATTTCTTATTCTAGGTCTATCATCATCGTCTTCCTTCATATACTTCAGGAAGATCCTTTTATCGTTTGGTTGAGGTTAGTGATTTTGTTTGTTGCTACGTTTTCTTGAACTTACCTTTATTTAGGTATTTCTTTACTTTTCATATGTAAATTATTACATGTATTTTTTAAAATTGTATATGTTAAAACAATTTATTAAAAAAAGTATTCATATTGTTATGAACACTTATGAAATTGAGACTAATACATATTTTGAGACTAGTACATATTTAATATAGAAGTTTTAAAATTAATTATCTTCTAACATACATGATTACAAACATATATGTTTGATGTTAAGTTTACAATTTTTTAGATCTCAACCCATAAACCTTAACCCATAACTTGTCATCTATAGTAACTATGAGGCTTATCGGTGAAAAATACAAGGAGTCTACGGGTCATAAAGGGAACTTGTGATCTTGATTCATATGTCTTATCTTAAATTTTTTGAAAGTTTTTCCTAACATGAATGATACTAACTATGGATTCACTGTTTGAAATTAGCAGTTGTCTAGAAATGAGTTTTCAGGATAGATCTTGGATGTATAGACAAAAAATTGCTGATGGTTTCATTAATATTGAATTTGTTGAGGGAGTGGAAGCTTTTATTTATTATGCTTGGTCTCAGCCTACATATATGGATGGGCCAAAGATCAAATGTCCATGTAAAAAGTGAAAACACAAATGTTTCCTTACTATTGATGAAGTTAATAGGCATTTGCTGAGAAAAGGGTTTGTCTCAAATTATTTTGAGTGGTCACGACATGGGGAACCTGGCATTTCTAGCACCTCAAGGGGTAATCAAGCAGAATCATCTGTCAACCTAAATGAGTATGAAGGATTGGATTTACAACAAATTATGTGGAAGAAATCAAAAATTCGTACATGTGAATGGTTAATGATGGGGTCAGTTATACCTTTAATGAAAATAAGGAAAATCTTGAAGAAGAACCTAACTCACAAGCAAAACAGTTTTTTGACTTACTACAGTTAACTGATCGAGAATTGTGGCCAAATTGTGAGACAATGACCCAATTGTCTTCAACTGCTTAAATATTGAACATAAAGTTTGAAAGGCATATTTCGGATCATATTTTTGATAAAATTCTAGAATGATACAATGAATCATTGCCTCCTGATCATACAATGGTTGATAGTTTTTACAATATGAAGAAACTTATTACGGGTCTTGGTTTGCTTGTTGAAAAGATTGATTGTTGCAAATTAAGATGTATGTTGTATTAGGGAGATAATGTGGACTTAGAAGAGTGCAAATTTTGTGGCCAATCTAGGTTTAAGCCCAGAAAGCATTCAATGAACTTGAAATTAGTACCATAGAAGTGGATGTATTATTTCCTGCTAACTCCAAGACTTCAAAGACTTTATACTTCCAATGTTACTGCATCTCATATGAGATGGCATGCTAAACACGAAAAGAAAGATGGAGTAATGGGTCATCCATTGGATGCACTGGCATGGAAGCATTTCAATGACACCCTTCTTGATTTTGCAGTTGAATGTCGAAATGTTAGGTTGGGATTGTCGACGGATGGATTCCAATCTTTTGGTCAATCCAGGCAGTAATATTCATAATGGCCAATCATAGTGCCTCCTTATAATTTGCCTCTTTAGATGTGTATGAAAGAGGCATGTATGTTCCTGACAGTGATTGTGCCAACGCCTATAAATCTGAAGCATAAAATTGATGTGTTCTTATAACCATTGATATCTGAATTGCAACATTTGTGGGAATATGGTGTTCAAACATATGATGTCTCTCTGAAATAGAATTTTATGTTGAGGGCAGTTTTGATGTGGATCATTAGTGATTTTCCAGCATTTGCCATGTTATTTGGATAGAGCACAGCTAGAAAATTGGTTTGTTTTTATTGTGGCAATGATTCTGATGCATTTTATCTTCCAAATAGGGGAAAAATATGTTGGTTTGATAATCACAGGAAATTTCTTCCTTCAGATCATCCATTTAGGCGCAATAAACAAAAGTTCATTAAAAATAGAATGGTCAAAACACCTCCTCCTCCTATAAAAGTTGGTGAAGAGATTTTGCAAGAGATAGAGGAATTAATCTTGTTGAAATTAACAGAATTTGAAGCCGATGAAGTAAATGCAAGCAGTAGTCAAAACTTTGGTTGGAGAAAACAAAACATATTTTGGTATTTGCCATATTGAAAAACAAATTTAATACGTCATAATCTAGGTGTTATGCATACTGAGAAAAATATTTTTGACAACTTGTTCAATACCATTATGAACATTGAAGGGAGGACAAAAGGCAATGCATTCAAAATCACGAGTTGATTTGCAATTTTTTTTAGAAAGAATGAATTACATAAAGATCTTCGCACCAGAAAATATCTGAAAGCATGTTACACTTTGGACAAAAAAAGGAGCTTTTGTATGAATGGTTGAAAAGTTTGAAGTTTCTCGATGGTTTTGTTTCAAACTTGGCTAAGTGTGTGGACCTAAAGAAGTACAAACTATTTGGAATGAAAAGTCATGACTGTCATGTGTTTATGGAAAGGTTAATTCCAATTGCATTTCAGGAGTTGCTACCAAATAAAGTTTGGGAAATAATAATAAAATTAAGTATGTTTTTTAAAAGTTTAACATCATTTGAATTCAAGTTGGTGGACATGGAAAAACTCGAAAAGGAAATTCTAGTAATTTTACACAAGTTAGAAGGGATTTTTCCTCCAAGTTTCTTTGATTGTATGGAGCATCTACCTTTGCCTTTATCACATGAGGCAAAACTAGCCGGACCAGTTCAATATCAATGAATGTTTCTATTTGAGAGGTACATCAAGAAACATTATTGCCATAACCATATTATTATGTTTTTACTACAAAATTGTAATAACAATTTTGTCCAATATAGGTATTTGCATCACTTTAAAAAAATGTGAAAAACAAGGCCAGAGTTGAAGGATCAATATGTAATGCTTATTTAGTGGAGGAAGCTAGTACATTTTATGGACATTATTTTAAGACGAATCTTCACACAAGAGAAAGAAAAGTTCCTTATAATGACGATGGGGGAGGAACGAGTGGTGTTAATGGTAACTTATCCATTTTCATATATCTTGGACGAACATATAAATGTCCAACGAGAAGAATGTTAACAGAGGAAGAAATTGAGGCTACACATGGTTACATTTTATTAAACTATCAGGAGGTTCTACCTTTCGTGCAGTAAGTTGAACATTATTATTTCTTCTTATAAAGTTTTGTGTTGTTCATTACTGAAATACATAATAATGTATTTAGATTATACGAGGCATTGTTACACGACATAATGTCAGATAGCACACAGGATGATATAAATAAAGAAGTTGGAAAACACTTTCCTCGATGGTTCGAGAGATATGTAAGTTCTTACTTACAACTATTCTAACAGTTCAATACCATATTTAAGTATTCTCATGACATTATACATTAATGATATGATAATTTCTTTTATATAGGTTGTAGAAAATCTAATAGAGAATAAGTTCATTAGTGATCTTTCAAAGGGACCTCTGCGAACTTTTAATTCGTATCTAGTGTATTTCATGAATGGATACAAATACCATATACAATATCATGGGTATAGCATGGCAACAATAAAAAGTGGAGTGGCTATACAGGGAGATTTGATGGATTACTCTGATAAAATAATTGAAATACTTAAAGTTGAGTACCCTGCTTTGCCAATTAAGCGATGTGTGATATTTAAATGTGACTGGTATAAACCGACTCCAAATGTTGGAACAAAAGTGCATAGCTAATACAATATAGTTAAAGTCAACATAAGGAGAAGATTGAGAAATTTTGAACCTTTCGTGTTGGAAATGCAAGCAAAACAAGTGTGTTATGTCTCTTTTCCAAGATTACGACAAGATAAGATAGATTGGTCAATAGTTTGCATAGTTAAACCTAGAGGTGTTTTCCAATCACATAAAAAGGAGAGCAAAGAGTTGACACTAAAGCGTTTCAGGAAGATGTCACTTTTATAAATGCATCTGTGACATATGACGATAAAACCTTTAAATGATCCATCAAATAAATTTGTTGAAATTTCATCTGGAGAGGATGATGAGGGTCAGAGAACTAAAGAGGAGCATGAGTTTGATTCTTATTCTTCCAAAGAAGTAGATTATTGTACTTTACAATTAAGTTATGATAGTGATTAAATTGGGTTTGTAATTGAAATTTTTAATGAACATCATAAATTATTTCCTTTCAGTATATTATGTAAAAAATTTCATTGAAAATTTTATTCAAGGAATGTTGACATGGCTACTAGTTCCGGATGGTATTAATTCCTTCCGTTAGGAGGAATGTGGTAAAATTGTTCCAACCGAAGGAATAAAGTATGCAGGAAAAATCATCACTTCATACACTAAGGATCGTTTGGCTTTTATGGCTGATCTTCTACTTCAAGGTGTTTAATATGATCTGGATAATGTCTCTTTCCTTATTATGTACATCTCATTTCCTTTAATGAAATTATTATATATATTCATATTTGATGGTCTACACTACATGATTTAAGCTTCCTTAAATCTCAAAGATGACATATATGCTGATAGAGGCGAGAGCGATGTCATAACAATATGTAAAGGATTAGGGAGATCAGTTCTTTTGCAAAATTCATCAATTCCATGAACCTCGTCTAGACATTCACGTATGCATTAATATCTATTATTAGTTCATTTAACCATTTTCTTATATGACATTATGAAAGTTATATACTGATTATGTTTTAGGTAAATCAGTTCCTACTAGTAGCTTATTTGGAGAGTTAGTCTTTCATACTAAGACTGACGATGCATTCACTGTATCCTCTATAAGTTTAGCTATAGCAGAAATGTTATTGTAAGAAGGTATTCAAAAGCGTACACGTGAGGGAAGAAGTATCACTGTTTCAATTGGTGCGTTTGAACATGCCAGGACACTTCTTGGGAATCCAGACATCAGGAACTCATTTACCTTTACCAAATCCCATGTCATATAGAATCAAACAAAATAATTAAATCATTCTGATTTATCATTGTAATATACTAGATAAGCTACTGAACGTTGATATATTGTTGTAACTGTAAGAATTTGTCCTATGTCCTATTGAATGAGGGTTGTTATTGTTCTTCTTCTACGATTTTAACTGTCATTTTCGTCATTTGTACTTAAATATGACATTAAACAAATCGCCTTATTTCCTTTTCCATATATTGTCTTAAATATTGAATTCAAATTCTTATATAAGTACAAAATTCGATAAACAATTATTTTTAAGTAAAAATATGGGACCAAAGAGACAGCATGAGGTAATGCGGCCCAAGTTTAAAGGCATGCTCGGTGGCACTTACTGTGAAGGTGGATCGTCACAGCCTGCAGCTCCCATTGACTCACCTCCTCCCCCTCCAAAGCTTACAGTTGTAGATGTGGCATCACCGACTGGAGGACATGTTACACCATCCCCATCCCAAACTCAGATATCATCCAATACCGCTTTATCGTATGGAGGAGACATCCGCTAGTCTAGAGCTGAGAGACCTGACGGAAGAAAGTACGTAAGAATCGTCAACAATATGTAAGTGAAGTCACATTAATGACTATTTGTTTTTAATTAAGTTATAGGTTTATCAGTTTTGTCATTGTATAAAATTACTTCTTATATTAGGTTGGTTCCGTCTGGACCGTGTTTCAAAAATATGGCTTTAAATTTAAAAAACGGATTGATCCTGAGGGTTATGTGTGGAAGAATATCTCTCAGGCAGCAAAAGAATTTTACTTTCAGGAGTTTGAGGTACAATAAAGATTTATTTTCTTTTTATATTGATTTATATACACTAATTACATAAATAATATTACCTGAGATTACTTTAAAATGTTTTCTTCTTATTTCATAAAGAATTTTTCTGGGATTCGGGTATCGACGCCACCATACATAGACAATGGGAGAGGCGAGCTCGTACACGTTATCGCCACTTTATTGGTGCAATACACAAGGCTGGTGTACGATCGCCTTATATTTCGGAGCAAATATAGAGTCGATGGCAGGAGTATTGGAGAAGCCCTGAGGCAATGTCCATCTTAGCGCGTAACTCCAGCAACAGACGTGGAGGCCCGGGGGAAGAGAGTTTTCTTGTATATATGGGAGGATCAATAACCCACCACGAGCATGCACAGAGACTTGTAAGTATCTAACCTTCACACTTATTTTGTACATATTTTACTTTGTTGAATTATAGATAATGGTAATAGTATAAATGTCTGGTACTATATATGGCTATGTTGAGTTTTTTTATTTGTTCAACAGGGGAAATATCATAAAAATAGGGTTAACTCTGTCAAAATTTTTATAAAATATAGTTAACATATAACCATTTAGGTTAAATATGCAGGAAAAGTCCACCTATTCAGTTGTTTTTGCATACTCACACGAAGAACATGACAGTGTGACATTCGTCAACAGCTGATGTAGAGAACTAAATGTATGTGAAATTAATGCATTATTATTATTTCTTTTATTATTATTTAGTTTTACGATTATGAATAATCCCTTACTAATGTAAATATTGCTTTCTAATAGGATCAAATACAACATGTCATTCGATGACAATCTTAGAAGGAACAACCTGTTGATGAAAGTCAAACGTATCTTGAGGCTGTTGGTGGCAGGGACCATCATTGACGGATATTCGGGCTAGGTTGATTTGCGTACACTTGTTATTCACAATCCTTCATGTCCAGTACATCAGTGTCTACCAGACCAGCGCAATTGTCGGAAGTCACTGAGCTTCGGACCACAGTGTAGACATTGATGGATCAGATGGCTCAGATGAGACAATAGATGGAGCAGATGGCAACTCAGAGATAGGAGATTAAGCAGTTGAAGGGGAGAGGTAACAGCTCAAAGCACCCACCATTATCAGGACATTAGGATGATTGTCATCATTTGCTTTTAATTACAAAGACTTATTATGTACACTATAATGTTTTTATTATCAATTAAGAAATTTTGACCCTTATATCATCAATCAATTTTTGTTTAAACAAATTAAATATATCGACAAAAAAATTAATTATGCACAGATAATTCACAACTGTTGAAATTATGCATTTTCATAAGATCATCAAATAAAATTTAATGTTGGGATTAATTTAAAAAATTTCTAACTTCCAATTACCGACGGATTAGAGAAAACCGTCACAAATATGTTTGAATTTTACCGACGGAATACACTATACCGTCGGTAAATTGTTTGTTTTATTTACCAACCATTCTTTTTAATCCTTCAGTAACTTTACACTGGTTTATCGATGGTCGATCGATATATTTTACCAGCGGAAGGTCACGTGAATTTTCATCGTTATAATTACCTACGCTCGTATTTACGATGCATTTGTCCGTTGTTAAATTCCGTCGGTATTTTTTTAATACTTGGATTTAGCGACGACTTTTACCATTGCTAATCTCTTTATTTCTTGTAGTGTTTTCAGTACTTTCAGTTTTGCATTGGACTAATTTATAAACTCCATCTATTTTAAGGTTGTGAGTGGACAAAAACCTTAGCCGCATTCCTCGTTCAATTTCTCCCTTTTTGATAATGAATTTGTGGTCAGTTGTTTCCAGTAAACATAGTCTTAATCAATTGGGGTGAATCGCATAAATGTGTGTGTTGTGTAATTAATTGTTTTTTTATTCTTGCTTAATTTTCCTTAATAGGCTGCAATAATGGTAGTAGAGAGGTCTTGGTCAACTTACCTCAGTAACATAATTTGTGACCAAGATTGATGTCCGATATAAAGCTGAAAAGCTGAAAAACGGTCTAAAACTATGTCAAGTCATTCAGCTATCTAAATTTAGATATTCAAAATATTTTAGAAAGAGATAAGCTTTGGAGAGATTGTAAGGTTTTTCTCACCGTTAAAAAGATTGTAAGTAAAGAATTGTTCCTTGGTTCTCTTACTAGCGCCTCCTGAGTCTCAATTTATGGATGACCAAAATTAGAATCATGATCAACCCTTGCACACGATCGTAATTTGGCATCACCAACAAAGTACATACTAGTCAACTTCACATTATCACCTTAAAGCACATTTGTAGTATGAAAATATTTTTGCATATCCCACAAAAAAATTTCCAATGTCTTAGGCATCTACGATGCCATCGAAATGCCTCAATTCTAAGACTTTTAGCCTTCTCTAGTTTGCTTCGTAGTTTTGGATATTAATGCACCCCATCCTTCCCACAACCATCCTTACAAGAACTCAATTAGAAATGTATCAAGCCAAATTATAACATGAACACATACAATATCTTATAAATTATATGTTTTGAGTAAATTACTTGATGAATTAGCTACTTAAAAATAGATGTCGAGTTAAATATAAAGTGATATCTACAAGTTTAGATATGTCTTACTTTTTGGTCAAATATTTTCTTTAAAATTAAAAATATGAAAAAGATATAAATCTCTCCTATATTTTTAAAATGTTTAAAAATTATTAAAATTTTAAAAATTCTTCAAAAAATTCTATGTAGTTTTAATTTTCTAGAAAAATATCTTTTATTAGATTTTAGTTAAAAATAATGACAAAATATATGTGACGTGAATATTATACATAGACTAAATAAATGCTAATTGCATAGCACTTTAGCTCAGCTCTTATATTTAAATTGAATTATTTAAATTTGATCTAAAGTAATAATTTATTATAATTATTTTAAATTATTAATTTTAGTCAAGTTTAACGTATTTGGGTTAGATTTAAGAGTAAAATTGGGCTAATATATTAGTAACATTTGATTAGTTCACATATGATGCTCATATCATATATGTATTTGACCATTATTTTTAATCAAAGTCTAAGAAAATAAAATTTCTCAATGAATGAAAACTATAAGGAATTTTTTTTAAAATTAAAGATTATACAATTTTTCTAAGATTTTCTTAAACCACTTTAATATCTTTTACCTTCTAAATTAAAGTGAATTACAGATATATCATATAATCTAGTCTTTAAATTTTGGAAGTTAATAGCGAATTATCTTTATAAATTGAAACAATGAAAGATTATGAATTTTTAAAATTAAACCTTTGATTAGGAAGCCATTGAAA
>JANIPM010416219.1:0-11693 GCA_027478405.1 Erythroxylum cassinoides | reverse complement strand
TTCGAAAATCATAATTTTCAAACATTAACATAAACAATAATTTGAAAACATTTGCTTCTTGATTTTTCAAAATCACAATGGTAGCTTATAATTCAAGATATAAACACATTACCCACCTCATTTCTATGCTAGAACTTTGTCCCAAGCATCAATTTCTCCATTACTTCTTTCCCTCTTCCAAGTTAAAATTCCCTAAACCAAATTCACCCAAAATCAACATCACAATAGGCATAATCCTCAAAATTAACTTAAGAATTCACAAACCCATACCATTACCAAGGTATCTAAACCAAACTTCATTAAAAATCCAAAGCTCAAAAGTTCTCTCTTACCTCATTTCTTCTCCAATTTCGAATTTGTTTGGCTTGGAAGGAAGCTCTCTTCTTCTTCCATCTTTTTCCCTTTGAATCCTCTTAAAATCGTGCTTGAAAGCCTTCAAAATTTTGAACCCTAGCTTTCTCCCCTTTCTTCTCCCTTCTTCTCTCATCCGAAACCTTGTTTCCTCTCTTCTCTCTTTTTCTTTTGTTCATTCTTTCCTTAAGTGTCGTCAGAATTTGGATCAACTGATGATGTCACTGCTGCAGCAACTATAACAATGGAACCATCCAAGAAGTAAATTTTGGGCTCTAAATGTCCACGCGTCACAAGGCTTCAGAAAATTTTAATAAAATAAATTATAATGACTATTTATGTGGAGAAATGTCCATGTATTCTATCTAGTTACTTTAATTTTTTTCTCCAAAACTCATTTAATGATCTTTTTACCATTTACACTATTTTCAAATATTTAATTTATATAACACCTGTGATGGGCGGAGTTTGGGAGTATATTTTTCGATAACAAGTTTTTTAATTCTAATATTTTAATTAAAATATAGACTAGCTATTTTGAAACGTTAACGATTTGTAAAATGATTAATTTTAAACTCTAAATTATATTTTTCAGTTATTAACTACATTAATACTAATGTAAAATAAAATTATTATTTTTATTAGTTACATAAGTTATGTCATATGATATATACGTGTTATAATAAAACCACACATTTTAATTAACATAAGGAATTTTTTGTTTAAAGACTAATAAAATCTTTCAATTTTTATTCTTTTATATTTTCATAATTTTATATGTCGAAAAGAAAGGAACTGTTTTAAAAAGCATTGCCTTTTTTGTGCCCCTATGAGAATTCTTAGCAACTAAAGAAGAAAATTTGGAGACATTAACACTAATTAAGAATATATTACTGGATGTAATATATTAACTAGATAAGTGCTTTGATTTTATGAAAGATCAAAGCCTTTTTTTTAGAAAATTTAAATTTCCATTAACTATTGAAATAGAGATATAATATAAGTAGATACTATCTCCATAAATAGGCTAAAAAATGACAACATTACCAGCAGCTACTATCTCCACATATAGGCTAAAACATGACGATATTATAAGTTTATAAAATTTATAAAATAATCCCTGAGTTTTTTAAAAATTGCAAAACAATCCGTTAGTATATTGTAATATATATTTTATAATTTACATAAACTATATCTCCAAAAATCATAATAATAAAATTTTAAAATAATAACAATTTATTTATTTTTATAAACATTAATTTTCAAATATTTATATGACCACTAAATGAAATTGTTACATTCATACAAATGTATAATAATTTGACAATTATGGTTACAATGATTCTATTAATTTTTTTTCCTTAACTATTTGTATTCAAATGTTTTGTATAATATGAATGGCATCATTTAGTTATTATTGTAAATTTTAATTTAGATCAAGGATTTTATGTAAGTTATATATTAAAGTTAACAACAACAATATTTCATATCTAAAGATAAAATAAAACTTAAAAATTAATGTTAAATTGGAAGTTGATAAGTTCAAATTCTACTACACATAGGGTAGTCACTAAAGATGTAATCTAGTGTAATCTTTTTGTTGTTTTATAACAATGAAATGAAATTTAAAAAGTAATGCACTTATACGAGGTTATTGATTTTTTAAAAATTTAAAATTTACTCAATCCAAAAAAAAAGTCATTACACATAATTATATAAAAATATTATGAAACTTAATTTTCTTACTAATGGTCTTCCAATCTTCTCCTCAAGTGGTTTAAAATCTAAACTTATGTGCTTTATGGAGTTTTACAAGTGTTCTAAGGTATGTAAAATGTAATTGTAGTACCTTTATACCTTTAATATTATAGAACCACTGAGCATGATGTAATGCATTAACAGACAAGTATATTCCACTTTTCTTATTGTTTACTTCAAGCCCTGATACATTTGCGAACATTCTTAGAGTTGTAACAAGCAAAGTTATAGAGTGATGATTAGCTATAGAGAATAGAAGTAAGTCATCTGCAAAGCTAAGGTTTAGGATTCCACTTATCTTGCATTTTGAGTGGAATTTAAAAAGGGAGCTCCTGTATATCTCCCTCAGCAGTAGTATATTTGAAAACTCCATTGCTATGGAAAAAAAGAAGAGGGGATAATGGGTCCCTTGCCTTAGTCTTCTAGCCCCCTTGAGCTTATTGGAAGGTTCACCATTGATTAACACATTATAAGAGACTCTAGTTATGCATTATTCTATCCATATTTTGAAGATATCATGCAATTAAGAATGAAACTCCAATTTAAGGAATCATGTGCTTTTCTAAAATCTGTCTTGATTGTATAGTTTCTTTTTCCTCTTTTTTTTGAATAATTCCCCAACAGCTCCTGGACTAATATTATATTATCTCCAATCAGCCTTTTATGCACCCTGTTTCATTCCTATGTGATTAGGAAGCACTATATTCATTCTCTCTGAAAGAACCTTTTCTATTATTTTATATAATTAGTTGCAACACGCTATTAGCCAAAAATCACAAGCTTTCTGTTGCTTTTTCCCCTTGGGTATTAAGCATAGTAGAGTTCTGTTGAGTTCTGAAAATAGTTTCCCGACATTGAAAATTTACTTTATTGCCTCATACACCATCTTCCCTGTCCATCTCCATGTTTTCTAGTAAAATAACACATTCATACCATCAATCCTTGAAGCTTGTTAGGTTTCATCCCTTTTAATACTATCTCAACCTCCTCCCTAGTAATTGGTTTGGCTAGTATATTGCTTTTCTCTTCTGTGAGCTAGTCTTGAACTACCTCCTTTATGAAGCATTCTATAGATTTTGCCTTAGAAAGGTTATGCAGTGTCTCTTTGAAGAAATTTTCCACCTTTTCTTTAATTTATGCCTTGTTATCAGTATGCCTCCCATATTTGTTTAATGAGATTATTCTATTAGAAATCTTCCTAAAAATGATGTTCTTATAAAGGTAGACCGTATTTTTATTGCCATCAATCAAACACTCTTGGCTAACTCTTTGTTTCATGATTGAATGTTTAATGGAGAGACACTAAGAGTACCTCGACAAAGTTTGCTTCTCTTAGTCTTGGAGTGTTTCATTTTTTGGATCTCTATAAAATTTAATTTGAATCCTCTCTAAATCCTGTTTAGCCTTTTGTAGTGCTTGCTTAGTGTTTCATATTTTTTCTCTAAATAAGCATTTAAGTTCCTCCTTAATCACCTTTGCATAAATGTATTGTTTAGTTCCTCATACTTCCTTATTACACCCTTTTTTGACAGCCTCTTCAAAACTAGCCACATTTGCCAAGAAATTGTTGAATCGAAATAATGATTTTCTCCTCCCTATTTGTTCTACTGTATGGATAACAATTGGAGTGTGATCTGAATATCTTGGGTTAGGGTATAAAGCATAAGAGTTTGGGTATTTCTAAAGCCAATCTATGTTAACCATAGATCTATCCAACTTCTTTCTTATCAGCCAATTATTTTTCTGTTTATTTTTCCAAGTGAAAAAGTTACCACTTTGGGGCAGATCATGGACCTCAATGCTGTCTACACACCTATCTACGCACCTTTTGAAGTCATCATTATGACTCCTATTACTAATGTTACCCTTTGCTTCCTCATGATTTAAGATTGTATTAAAGTCGCCAAGCAATAATCAAGGGTTTAGATTAGTAGCTAAAGCGCTTAGTTTAGTCCATAGATCTTTCCTTTGGAGTATATGATTGAAACCATAAACAAAAGTCACCGTGCATTCCTTTCCCGTCACCATATACCTATGTTTTGTATGTATGTATTGTTTGTTGTTTTCAACCTCCTTAACCTCTTCCTTGTCTTTATTGAATAGGATTAGTATTTGCCCATTATAGTGGGCATTAAAGTTATCTATCATTCTGTACTTAGTAGGTAAATTATGGAGGATGGAGCTTTTACCCTTTTGGATCCTTGTTTCCATGAGACCAATAATAGTTAGCTTGGAACCTGACTTGTCTCCTTGATATCAAGCTATTTTTTAGGGGAATTACCTCCCCTGATATTCTAAGATGCTATAATCATGTTTCCATATAAGGAGAAGATTTTTTTTCTTCTTCTTTCTAGACATCTTTCTGTTTGACGTTGCAAAATCTTCCTTGTTGTTCTCTGTGCTCTTCTTCTCTATGCTACCTACACTACAAGATGTGTTGTCCCCTATATTATGCACTTTCTCTTTTCTTGTAATACTTTTCCTATTCTCCTCACCTTTTTCCTAACTCTGAATTGTATCTAGGGCTGACATATTCTTGGTGTTTTCCCTATATCCTTCTCTCTAGATATCTTTTCCACATATTCATAAAACATTTTGGTAGTTAATTCTCCATATTCTTTAGTTTTGAAGGTTCCCCCTGCTAGTTTCCAAACTTTTTTAGCTTATGTTTTGGGCTTCTAAGCATAAGATACCTTCACAGCATCCTCAATTAATTCCATGTCTTCATTGAGTCTCATTATTTGGATCCCTAGAGGAAGATCTCTCATTACCTCCACAAGAACACACACTCTTACATATTATCACCTGGTCTAAACAAATGGGTTTGCATATA
This sequence comes from Erythroxylum cassinoides, assembly GCA_027478405.1. NCBI lineage: Eukaryota > Viridiplantae > Streptophyta > Magnoliopsida > Malpighiales > Erythroxylaceae > Erythroxylum > Erythroxylum cassinoides. The sequence goes on along the minus strand of JANIPM010416219.1, from coordinate 6,751 downwards.
AAACTAGCTAGATAACTTAGCCCTTTTGTGGTCTAATATTCAAGTAGCACTCTATGAATACACATCTAAATAGGTATGTTAGAAGTTCAAATTTTATCTAGTACTAACTCAAGTCTCCATTTTTGTATGAAGATAAGTTTGTTGTAAATATGTCATGGACAAGCTTTAGTTACCTTTGAAACAGCTTCCTTGTTGGCAAATTTGAAGAAAAAAATGTCTTCTTCATTCACTAACACTTTAGTAAGGCCAAGCTATCTCTAGTTTGAAAAGACTCATGCCCTCATAGTAGGGAAGGGAACTTTTTTATCCATAAAACAACCTATCATTGTTATGTTTCACCTTGTAGCTCCAGCTCTCAAGACCTCTATTGGTGGGAATACCACTTCATGCTCACTGAACTTTGATGGTGGAGAGTATTACATCTTTGAGAGCACATTCTGGACACCCCTACCACCTGTACCCAAGTTTTATGGTAAGGGTTTTGTTGTTGGTTCTGTTGTGTGTTATGGTTTTGGTTTTGGTTATTATCTAATGGCTTTGTTAATGGTTATTCTGTGCGAGGAGGGCTGTTTGTGATTGGAGGAAACTCAACTAAGTTTATAATAGGAGGGGAGGAGAAGGTAAGTGGGTTCATCTCCATTTTATCTTTAGTTAAGACTTAGGATGTCGATTCTATAGTGTGGTCGATAAGGGCTATGGCAACAGGTGGCAACTTATGTGTAAAGCTAAGAGATAGCAAATCAAAATCTTATTTTATCATAAATTTATCTTGATTAAAATTCAGAAGTATTCTTATTTCTTCATTATAGATAAGGTACGATATTTACTTTTATAAAAATGAATTACAAATTTATAATTTATAATTTATAATTTATAATATTACACATATAATGATTACATATCAGAGCCTTGTTTTAAGAATCAATAATTTTTTACTTTAAAGATTACATATAGTATCAGAGCCTTATTTTAATAATCAATAATTTTTATGTTAAATATTGATTAAAATAAATATATTTATATATTATGTTTCTTATTAATATCATCTTAATTGTTCATATTCTAAATTGTTAGGTGAAGATTATTATTATTATATGTCTATTTAATTCATATTTTAAATAGTCCTACATGAGATTTTATATGATAAGATGATGATAGTTTGAAAATGGCACGTATCATCCTTATATGGCTAATGATTAAGCACGAATATTTATAAAAATGAAAGCATCCTTGTGTAGAGATTGCCAGTTACTTGACTTATTTATAGTTACCAAAATTGATTACTGTTTGGTTTATTTTATCAGTTTTTATTAATTAAGGAAAAGGCTTTTCTTTGATTATATTTTACGTTATACTGAGTATTATCTTATGTTTTCTTTCATAGTGCCAAGATTTAGTGATTGTTTCTTAAACTTGTTGCTACTTCAGAGTTATTGAGTGTATTGGGTATTATTAGTGTTTTTGGTCCCCCTTACACTTGCTTTCTTCATATATTTTGCCTTCTTATTTTTACTTTACCCTCCCTATTGGTTTAGCTCGTAATGTGTAAATTGGAGATTATACTTTTTAGGGTTTCATTGGATTAACATTTCTTTCTTTTTTTCTCTAGTGCTAAAGGCTTGACTTTTATGTTATGGTAAAATAAGGTTGATTCCTAGTTATTTCAAGCTTAATATTCTGTTATCTTTTTAAAATTGAGACTCAATCTTTGTAATCGAATAATAGATTCTCAACCTTTCTAATAACTTCTATTCATTTTATTTGTTTCATTAGTAATCCTTCCATCCCTATATCAATATCTATCATTCTAAAAACAAATTTGGTTGGTAGAGTTGAATATTTAAATGTAAATATTTATTTGCACTGTTATTATTTTTGTGATTGCGTTAGCTCTCCCTTTTGTTGTTGTTATTTATTTCTTTTTATTTATATTTTTTAAGCTATGATTCTTGTTTCTTTTCTCGAGAAATCTTATCATTATTTAAGGACTTACTGTGCTTGTCTTGGACAGCATATGTTAGGTATTAAGGTAAGAGTGGATACTTAAACTTATATTGATAGAGCAAGGGCTAATCCTTTGGTGAGTTTTGGTTCTAAGAAAGAGAAGATCGATGTTGAAAGATGCAAATAGGTTTTTGGAATATCGAGACTCTTACAAAACAGTCCTTAGAATTAGTGGAAATTTTAGAAAAAAAATAAGATTTATATAGCAGGCATCTAGGAGACAAAGTAGACGGGGGCTAAAGCAAGAGAGATAAGTAAGTCCAAACTTTAATATTTAGGATATTTGAGGCAATGGAATGATGTAGGTATCTTGGTTGTCAAGGAACTTATACATCATATTGTGGGAGTAAAGAGGTATAATGATAGGAATTTATCCTTAAAGATTTTGGTGAAAAATATTATTTTTAATGTGGTGTGTACTTAGGCACCCCAATTAGGGTTAGAAGAATAGCTTAAAGGTCAATTCTGAGAAGAGCTAGATGAGGTGATTTAGCTTATTACCCCTAACAAGAAAGTTATTCTAGGAGGAAACTTTAATGGCCATATAAGGCACCTTGGACGAGTATTTAGGGGCTCATAAGGATTTTGGGTACGGAGATAAGTATGACAGTAGGATTACTTTGTTGGAATTTGTGGTAGTGTTTGAATTGGTGGTAGCCAACTTATTTTTCAAAACAAAAAAGGACGAGCACCTGATGACTTTTAGGAGTAAAATCGTGAAGACTCAGATTGACTAGTTCCTCGTAAAGTGGAGCCATCGATGTAGTTGTAAGGATTGTAAGGTGATACCTAAGACATATTTATCAACTTAGCATAGTTTTTCATTATAGATCTTATAATTAAGGGTTGGAGAGAGAAGATAAATCTTTGGAGGTGTTCTATAATTAAATGGAGTCTAAAAGGGGATGTTGTGGAACAACTTAGAGATAGAGTAATGTTCATATAAGAATAGAAATTAGAAGGAGATGTTAATTAGATGTGGGAGAGAGTAGCAACTCTTTTAAGAAATACAACTAAAGAGATCTTTGAAGTTTCTAAAAGGCCTAGGTGGTGTAAGATGGAGCCTTAGATGTGAAGTGAAGATGTACAAAAAAAAGGTGAAGATTAAGAAGGTTGCCTATACAACTTTGTTAGACAGTATAATAAATGTAAAAAGGGTAGTTAATAAAGAAAGTTACAAACTGGTAAAGAAAAAGGCAAAGAAGATAGTTTTAGAAGCTAAAAGAAGAGCCTACAAGAAATTATACCAATGATAAGAAACTAATGGTGGAAGAAGGATATATTTAAATTGGTGAATGCTAAGGACATAAAGTGAGATACTTGGTCATGTTCATTGTGCAAAGGATGAAGCAGGACGGGTGTTAGTGGATAAAAATGCCATTAAGAGAAGATGAAAGAGATATTTCTATAGCCTTTTTAATAAAAGTGGAGATGATAACATCTCTTTAGGTGATCTTAGCACGACCGAAAAATATCGTAACTTCACTTGTTACTGATAGATAATAAGAGAGGAAATCAAAGTGTCTTTGAGGGAGATAAAGAGTGGAAGGGCAGTAGGACCAAATGAGTTACCCATAGAGGAGTGGAAGAGTTTAGGAGAAGATGGTCTTACTTGGTTAGCCAAACTTTTTAATGTGATCCTCAAAGTTGCAAAATGTCGCATGTGTGGCGACTTAGCACACTAATCCCTCTTTATAAGAACAAATGAGACATCTAAGGTTGTAATATCTATAAAGGCATCAAACTACTTAGTCATACTATGAAGTTATGAAAGAGAGTGATTGAGAAGAGAGTTAAAAAGGGTACACTTATCTCAAAGAACCAATTTGGTTTTATACCAGGAAGGTCCACAACAAAAGCTATACACCTATTTAGACAACCTACACATAGTTTTCATTGACTTAGAAAAGGCTTATGATATGGTACCTAGGAAGTCATATAGAGGTGTTTAAAAGTTAGTTAAGGCTAGAGCAAGGATGATATACAAAGATACAGAGCATTTCTTTATCGTTATCAAGCTACACCAAGGATCCTTACTAAGCCCTTTATATTAGCAATAGTGATGGATGAGCTCACTAAAAATATCTAAGGGAATCTTCCTTGGTGTAAATTATTTGTTGATAACATTGTTTTTGTGGATAAAACAAAAAAGGATGTTAATGTCAAGCTAGAACTTTGAAGGGATACGCTAGAGTCAAAAGGTTTTAAATTAAACAAGACTAAGATGGAGCACTTATAGTGTAATTTTTCGAGCCATAGGGCTGCGTCTAATGTAAAGATAAATATTGGTTCAGAAGTTATAACATAAAACGATTGTTTTAAGTACCTTATATCCATCATCCAAAGTAATGATGAAATAGATGCAGACATAGTTTCACTATATCAAATCAAGGTTGATTAAGTAGATGGGTTCATTAGGAGTTTTATATGACAAGAAGATAACACTCAAGCTAAAAGATAAATTTTATAAATTAGTAATTAGGTTAATCGTGCTTTATAGGTCATAGTCTTAGCCCATCAAATAAATGCATAGGCCATAGATTATATTATTTTATCCATCACATAAATAACTTATGTTTTCTCATTATGCCATTATTTTAGATTAATAATCAGCTAGGAATATATCATATTTGATGATAGTTTAATTTATTTAGTTTGAATTTATATAATGAATAATTTGTTAGTTACCAAAGTGATTAAATCATATTAAACAATAATAATAATTGGTTACCCATGATAATGCGATACTTATGATTAAAATTGCATAAGGATATATATATTTAATAAGTATGATAAAGTTAATTGGTCAAAAAATATTTGAGAATCACCCAAAAGTTGATTAGTTAATTTTATATTAATGGACATGATTGTGATTAATTAATATACTTCGTTAGATATATTTAGCATATCCAGAGATAACAAAGATATCTAATTATAGTATATCTAATTATCAACAATGTAAACATGACACTAGACATTAATTTATGTTATTTTGCGTTTTGTTGTTTTACCTAAAGGAGAACCACTTTACACACATATTGTTAATATGATTGTTACTTGATTCTATTTATGTGTTTAAATTATAACTCAAAGCAATAATGCATAAGCATTTAATATATTTTGTATCACATAATTATATTGTTATTCACTTGCAAGCTTCATTTATTATGAAGTTTAATAGACTTAATTTTACTTAATGGTGTAAACAAGTTCAGTTAAACATAAGAATCTAGATCTTGACTTGGCACTCCAAATAAATAAGTTCGCTGCTCTTAATGATACTAGTAGTGTCGAAGAAAAGTCTTTTTAAACTTTGAGAAAGATTAAATATATTAAGCTTAATGTTTATGCAAATGACCGTGGCTAGTAATGATATGTGCTTAATTGATGATGAATTTATTAAATAACACTTAAGTGAATATTACTAGAAAGGTGCTTAAGATTGACTCATATGTGGTTTTCACAATCTAACTTTATTGATAAGTGACTTATTGAGACTTTAATAGGTATGCTAACCACCATAATGTTTGATGGTTCTCATACTATTTATAAACATGCCACTGAAATGATAAATACAATAATAAGATTAAGATTTGTAAGAATGAAAGTGAGTGAGTTTCTTTGTGTAAGAAGTTCAAAAAGGACAAAGGAAAAGGAAATTATGTACTGCATAAGGTTAATGCATCAACAACTTCAATTGGTAAGAAGGAACTAAAGAACGATAAATTTTATTTCTATAAGAGAATTGGACAATAGCAAAAAGATTTCCTAAATTTAAGAAATGGTTCAAAAAGGAAGTTAAGTGTAGTTCTTTAGTATATTTTGAATCAAATTTAGCATAAGTTGTTTATAATACTTGGTGGATTGTTTTTTAATGTACCACTTATGTTACTAATACATTGTAGGTATTCCTAACAACTCAAATTATAAATATAAATGAAAAGCTTGTCTCCATTGGAAACTAAGTTAAAGCTCTGGTTGAAGTTATTGGAACATATCTTTTGATTTTAGACATTAGAAGAACTTTTCCAAACTTTTTATGTTCTTACTATTTCTCGAATCTAGTTTCCTTCTCATAACTTGATATTAATGGATACTCTTAAATTTGGTAAAATATATTTCTGTTTTCTCAAATAGAATTGTCTTATTGGTTATTACGTTCATGATGGATTCTATAAATCAAAACTTGATAATCATTTTATTGAAACTCTATTAACCTTACATTATAATGTTGTTACTAAATAAGGTTTAATAGATGAAACTTTGTCTTACTAGTGGTATAATTATAAAACCTTTTGTTTAGTGATGCTACCAACTACCTATTATAGATACCGTGATGGGAAATTCTGACGGGAATCAGATCTCGATTGTAGCAGAATAATTATGAAACTTTTTTATATTTTAATTTCACAAAAATCAAGATCATTTTAATTCTATAAAATAATTAACGCATAAATCACAATAAAGCATGAAGCTTAATTTATACTTTATTTCAAAGCTTGATCATATTTTTGTCATATCACTCGAATCGTTTATAAAACTGATCCAACTCAACCACTGTAGTTGCATAAATGTCCGATCCCAAATGATATCTACAAAATAGGTTGAGAAAATTTTGTAATTTTTATAAAGAGGATTAAACAAGCAGTACTAACTCCATTAGAGCTTATGTCTATTTATAAAAAGTTTTGAACATTTTAATAATTTAATTAAAATAAATTCTAATTTCAATTAAACTTTAATTATA
>JANIPM010416105.1:0-11705 GCA_027478405.1 Erythroxylum cassinoides | reverse complement strand
ATTCGCCTCATTAATTTTTAAAGAAAATTTAAAAGAATAATTTTCTGAAAAATTAAAATTCACGAAAAAAATCAAAATTTTCCTGAAAATTTTCATATAAATTAACTTGAATAATGCTTATTAATACATAAATTGTTTATTTTAAAAAATATAAATTATTTTTTATCATTATCTTGTCCTGTCTCTTTCCAAGTCATCAAAAAGTCATGACTCATAAGCCTCAAAAGTCAAACTTTCTTAGGTTGTTCCTCTCTGGATATTTAATTGGAGATAAGGATAAAAGGAAGAGACTTCATGAAGTAACAATGGCAACAGGTTCAACATCTGTCAATTTCTATTGTTGCATTCATGACGAGGAAACAAAAATAGTGTTATGTTATCCTCTTTCCAATTTATTTAATTAAATATTATATTTTATTATCTTAATTTCATTATTTAAATTGGATATTAAAATTTCTAACTTTAGATTTAATAAATTCTAAAAGAGATTCTATGTGTCTATCTTCATCCCAATCCACAAATATCCTTTCCTTCTCAGAACTTGTAACATTCAGAGTGATGGACAGAGACATTTTGGATTTTGATTTCTGCTGAGAATAACCTAATTTTGTAAGGAAACTAAGAATAGCATGAAGCTCCTATGATTACTTATGTCCTCCCAAATGTAAAGGCCTATAGAGGTTGTAGGAGATGAACAAGTCTTAATGCTTTTGAATCACAAAAGGTGAAACACAAATCTATGCTATCCCTCTTAAGTTTCATCAAACCATTTATATCAAAATGCTTACAACATTGATTTTTAGTGCAAAAATTATATGATAAAAGTTATAATTAAGAACCAAATCAAGTAAATTAATTAAGATTAGTTGTGTATACCTCATTACTGTTTATAATTAAAAGTTAACATACTAAAATCAAGAAAAGAATTAATTGTATCGTATTTATTTTATTAAATCTTAATACGTACAAAAAAAGAATAATTATCAGTAAAAAAGATTGTTGGTTGATATTAATAATATAATTAGTAAAAACATTATTTTTAAAAAATTAATAATAATATTCACTAATTAACATCAAATTATAAAACTTGTTTTGACTTTACAAAATAAGCAGTAAGTTTATATAATTGTTTTTGGAAATTTTTAAATGGAAATAATGGAGAAGAAACAAAAAAACAAGTGGCAACAAATTTTAGCTCAAATTAACACTAATGGTTTGTTATGGTTTGAGAGGATCAAAAACCACTCACTCTTTGGCTCAATCGCTCTTTGCGGTTCCTTCAAACATGAAGAGAAAGGAAAACAAACAACAAAAGAACATTTGTAAGATGCAAAGATCATTTTATTATAACAAATGTTCTTCTGTTTCGTCTGAAACACTCACCACCATATCTGAAAACATTCACGTTCGAGTACAGTAGTAGTGAGGAGGCATGTTAACGTGAGAAACGAGGCCATTGATATATATATATATATATAACAAACATGAGCAAAGAACAAAGCGGAGTTGTGAAGGCGTGGGAGGCGACGATCCGTAGGACTCAGGCCGCCAAGAAACGAGCCAACAGCATCTTTGGAACCATCTCCGTCGCTCATGCAGACGATGACAACCTTGTTGAGATCGAGCCATCTCCGTCGGAACCTTACCTCTGCGAGAAAGTCATGCCTAACGGCGACTACTACACCGGCCAGTGGTTCGACAATTTCCCACATGGACAAGGCAAGCATTTGTGGGCAGATGGTTGCATGTACATCGGAGGGTGGTCTAGAGGCAAGACAAATGGAAGAGGAAGGTTTAGTTGGCCATCAGGAGCAATCTATGAAGGAGACTTCAAAACTGGATATATGGATGGTGCTGGAACCTATACAGGATCTAATGGTGAGACATACAAAGGGAATTGGATAATGAACTTGAAACATGGTCCTGGTGTGAAAAGCTTTGTTAATGGTGATGCCTATGATGGTGAATGGCGTAGAGGATTGCAAGAAGGACAGGGGAAGTATCAATGGAGCAATGGAAACCATTACATTGGTGAGTGGAGAAATGGGGTCATATCTGGCAAAGGGTCTCTTGTGTGGAACGATGGGAAGAGGTACGATGGTTATTGGGAAGATGGTGTGCCAAAAGGGAATGGAACATTGAAATGGCCTGATGGGAGCTTTTATGTGGGAAATTGGAGTAGAGATCCAAGTGAACGAAATGGAAGCTATTATCCTTCAGGATCATTACCTTCAGGGAACTTGGAATGGGATCCTCAGGTTGTGTATGACGAGCTATCGTCTGAGTTGAAGATTGCTGTTGGTGAGAAGATCTCAATTTTACCATCTCAGAAGAGGCTTGCAATATGGAATTCATCCAAAGATGGTTCTGAGAAACCAAGGAGGATGTCTGTTGATGGAAGAGCTAGTGTTGGGGTAGAGAAGCCATTTGATCGGATGAACATTTGGGAAGCTGAAGATGCTAATGTTATTAGACACGGATCAGAATCTCCAGATTTGTTTGGTTTACATGATCAAAGAAATGTTCCAAAGGTGATTCCAATGAAAGTACAGACATCTGTGAAGAAACTTGGAGAGACAATCTGCAAAGGGCATAAGAATTATGATCTGATGCTCAATCTTCAGCTGGGAATTAGGTTATTGCTATTCTTCTTTTACAGTTTTACTTTGATAATGCTTTGATTTTCGCATTGTGTCTCATCAATTCAATACATTCTTTCTTCCCCACCTAACATTAATAAACAAGAAAATCTTATTTTATTAACATTTTTTATTATTTATAATAATAATGACTATTAATAACAACAAAACTTTGATCAGAAAACTTTTTATTTATTTTGAAAAGTAAAACTATCTAAAATAAGAAGAGCCCCCTACAACAAGAAAAATGTAGTAGTTTAGAACACCCATTAGCTCACATTGGTCTCATTACAAATTTGGACCTAATTATTACTAAATAATTCATAAGCTTTTCCTAGTTGGCCTCTGAACTTAGGATCCTGACCTAACAAGGCAGATGCTTGTAGCTTGTAGAGACTACTAGTCCTGGAGCTGGAAGGAGATCATACAATTTTATTCTTCTTCAGTTCCGAATGCAAATATGCTTAGAATGATTAGTTTTTGATATGAGCAGGATTAGTCAATCAGGAATCCACTGCATGTTCTTAATAGACAAGAATTGGAGTTAGGAAAAAGTTGGATTTCCGGAATTTCAATTCTTGTAACTGTTCTAATAAAGATATGTAATGAATCTTTTGATTGACTAGTCAGGTTGGCATCAGAGCGGATTTCCTGAACGTTTGATAAGTTGACCACTTTCCTGATTACATTACATGTACAGGCATGCTGTTGGAAGGCCTGGTCCTGCTGTGTCTCTTGATTTGAAATCTTCTGCTTTCGATCCTAAGGAGAAAGTCTGGACAAGATTTCCTCCAGAGGGAACCAAGTACACTCCACCTCACCAATCCACTGAGTTTAAGTGGAAAGACTATTGTCCATTGGTTTTCAGGTTAGGATCAGCTTATAATACTCCGGTAAACATTGATGCTTAGACTTAATCTTTCATGTTCGTGTCAGACTTGCTGATCTTGTACCTCTTCAGGAGCCTGAGGAAGTTGTTCAAGGTGGACGCAGCTGATTATATGCTCTCCATCTGTGGAAACGATGCACTTCGTGAACTTTCATCTCCTGGAAAAAGTGGAAGCTTCTTTTACTTGACACACGACGATAAGTACATGATCAAAACAATGAAGAAAGCAGAATGTAAAGTGGGTTCTACGTTTTCTCTGGCAATCTTTCAAGAAAATTATTTTCTGGGTATCGATCAAATCATCTTCCTAACATTAATTCTATCTTTGTCTTGTTATGGTACAGGTATTTATAAGGATGCTCGCCGCATATTACAACCATGTTCGAGCCTTTGAGAATACGTTAGTCATTAAATATTTTGGGTTGCATTGTGTGAAGTTAAATGGTCCTGCTCAGAAGAAGGTAAGTTCTCAGGAATGGTTAAGTTGATATGGACACTAATTTTTCAGATATCCTACTGTAAGTAGCTGATTACCTGTTTCAAAAGCATACATATAATGCAGTTGATTGTACAGGTACGATTCATCATTATGGGAAATCTCATGCGTTCTGAATATATAATCCATAGACGCTTTGATCTGAAAGGATCATCCCTTGGTCGAACCACGGATAAGCCAGAGTCAGAGATTGATGCCAATACTATCCTGAAAGATCTTGATCTAAATTTCCTGTTCAGACTACAGAAGGCCTGGTTTCAGGAGTTTTGCAGGTTCCATGACCAAAAAAGCCTGCTACAATCTCACAGTTGAAGCTGATAAAACATTCAACTTGTTGAAGTAGTCTTGTTGATTTGATTTGTCTGAACTTGTTTTTGACAGGCAAGTGGATAGAGATTGTGAGTTGCTTGAACAGGAAAGGATTATGGACTATAGTCTTCTAGTAGGTCTTCATTTCAGAGATGTGTCACCTGCTGGAGATTTGATTCCATGTGTACCCGAGACACCTCCTGGTTAAGTTTCAAAATTTTTCTCAAGATCTCAGACACTTGACACTGATTTTTTTATTTAAAAAATTGTTTGTTTGTTTGTTTGTTAAGCAACTAACTCCAGAAAGTTTTGCTGTTCTCTATGTAGGTGAGACTGCGGATGATGGAGGTCCTCGTCTTTCCAGAGCAGACATGGATCAACTTCTGTTGGACCCTGCCAAGTAAAAATTCTTCTGTCTAATCATTAATCTTAATGGCTTTCAATTGATGTTAACTTGATACTGACTTGATTCATACAGGTGGGCTCGTATTAGATTAGGTGTTAACATGCCAGGACGGGTAGAAAGAACTGTGAGAAGAAGTGATTGTGAGTTTCAGATTGTTGGTGAACCAACAGGAGAGTGTTTTGATGTGATAATGTCCTTCGGTATCATTGACATTCTTCAGGATTACGACATTAGCAAGAAGCTTGAACACGCATATAAATCCATCCAGTACGATCCAACTTCCATATCTGCAGTCGATCCTAAGCAGTATTCCAGGCGTTTTCGCGACTTTATCTTCAAAGTTTTTGTGGAGGACACGGCCTGAACCTGACGATTAATACATAGATGCCATGTACTATGATTTTATGATCATAGAATACATAACCAGGAGTGAGTTCCAGGCTACTACTCCTAAGGACTTGGTAACTTTCCATTGTTTTTTTTTTTGTTTTACATTAAAGTGATACATAGATGTATTAGATTTGTTGATAAAAGGTTAAGAGTATGTATTATAGACTTTGGTGAACTACTCACAAAAAAAGAAAATTTGTATTCTTTCTATTTCAAATCCTTCTCTCTCTCAAGTTGGAGAGGTTTTCCTTAAAATTTCAGCAACTTTGATGATTAGTGGTTCCTGAATTTTGTTGGAACTTTCGTATTATTCAATATGGTTTTGATCAGTTAATCTGAGTTGGTAAGGGGTGCAGGTGAGTTGATAATAAGAAGTTCTCATGATTTAAGTGAGGTCGTGGGTTCGAACTCTTCTTATATATGTAGCTGTTTAAAACTTGAGACTAGAGCTTTGCTTCCCGTAAAAGACCTACATAACTCAAGCGAGGATTAGTCTGGTGTGGATAGCTTAAAGGTGTCTTCCCATAATTTGAACCCGCCTAGAACACCTCGTGGACAACCAAAAAAAAAATTTGAGTCTAAATTTACTCGAGTTTGAACAGTTCAAAACTCAATTAAGATTAATTCAAATTTAATTAATTTTTAATTTAATTTAATATTATTTAAAAAATTACCCACTTACTAAATTTACGTTTCGAATCAAGCCAGACAATAAAATATGAGTTCGACATCAATCTAAAGTTAAATTTTTTTAAAAAATAATTGAACTTGACTTAAAATTGGGTCAATTTGTAACAAACGCATTAAGATTAAGTTGAACTGAGCCCCACACAAATGTCATCCTTATTCTAAACCATTAAAGTACTCCATGAAATGCTTATACTAAAGTGGAAAGGCATGGACATTCATGAATTGGCAATCATTAGTGAAAACCTAAACATGCTCAAAAGCAAATGACAAAACTCATTGTAAAATCACTAGCTTCTAAACCTAAGAAGCTTACCCTCCTCTGCTCTTGTCTTCTTTTCAGTTTATTACATTTACGAGGAAAGTGTGCATATTCCTGTACATATTCCTGTGCATGTCAATGTCACTTTTCAAGCAAGTCCCACAAGCCACAAACCAAAAGGTTCCTTCATTTTCTTCTTTCCTTCCTCTTTTTAATTTTAATTTAAAAGAATTATAATTAGTTGTAGGCTATAGGTATGGGTTATACGTTGAATAATTTATTCGCGTGAATGATTAGTTGATTGTTAATTTTTATATAAAAGTTTAAATATTATAGATAAAAAGATTTTCTTAATTAAACCAGTAAAATAGAATTAATATTAAAATTAGTTATTTCATTACAATTTTAAAAATTAAACACTAAATTAAAAAATTAGAATGTTTACAAAATTAATTATCCCAACATTGTTCTTTGAGTGTTAATACAAATTACTCCACTCGTTGTCATAAGTTACCATATATGTATTCACATTATTCATAATTACTTCAGCATTTTATTTATATATTAATTTAAAACCTTAGTAATGACAATAAATATCCATTTTTCATCTCGATGTGAAGTTCTCTTCTTCTTTTTTTTAGGTTGAAATGATTTTCTTTTTCTCAACACTTTCATTGTGCAAGCACATTTTTTTCACTAATCGCAGAGGACAAACTACACAAAACTCTACCAAACCAAACTCATTACATTGCATGTTCCTAAATCCTTGCTGATAATTTCAAACTGCAAGAAAAAAAAAGAAAAAGACGAAGAAGAAGAAGAGAAGATAAGAAGAAACCCGATGTTGAAACACGGAGGAACTTAGCTGAAGAGTTAAACAAAACAATTTGCGGAGGCAGTCTCGATCTCTAAGTACTTCAGTTCAGCCACTACATGCACAACAACTTAAGGAGTCATAGCTCTAGCCCCTTTAAGCTTTCACATTATGATCAGATTTCTACGAGGGCAGTAGGATGAGGTCTGTTTTTGGTTATCGGAGATAGAGCAAGGCCGAGGAGGAGACCCATGATGAGAAGTGGCAAGAGGAGGAGCGCCGTAGGCGGTGGTGACAATGGAGGCAAGAATGGTGGCAGAGCTAAAAGGATGAGGCTCACAATAATCAGCAACAACATGGACATAACACCAAAGAAAACCACCATTTTTGTAACCAGATTTATCAAAACCAAGCTTTGCTAGTGCAGGGCTTAGAAATGGGGTTCTGTTCGTTTATCTGATATTACATGTGCATTGGAAATGGTTGCGAGACTGAGACTCACGGAGTGTGCAGTTTCTTTTATGGTACCAAAGGACTAGGTAGATGTAGCCTACCACTTGTCAAGGTGAGCAGAGAACCACCAGTTAGCTTCTCTTGACCTTGTAAAGATACCAATAGCTTGGCTACATGTTTTCTGTGAGGTGTTTTCAGGGAGTAATGATAATTTGGTCACTGTTGATTAGTTTGTTTGTTTCCAAAGGTGATTTACATTCCCAAAATACATTGAATACACAAACCAGTCTGCCTGCTTGCAATCTAATATGCAACTATAGATTAGATTTAGCTAATAAGGGGTCAGGTTTGAACCACAACAATGTAAAGCTTGATTCTGAATATGGAAAAAGGGTTTCAATCTGCATCTCGAGTTGAGTCAAAAAATACTTTTAATTAATTGACTTCGGATTTGACTAATCCAATTTTTATAATTGACAAGAGTTAAAAAAATGTTATAAATTATGAATTTGAGTTTGAATATTTAAGTTTTTTTTTCCTAAATTTGGTTATGTTAAGTTAAAATTAATTTATTAACTTGAAATGAGATTTAAGTTAAAACCCTAGTATTTTATTGATTAAACATGAAAATGTTAAAGGGTTTATAAATCGTAAGGGTTAACTATCTAAATGACTAGTTATAGTCATTTTTACAATAATTGATTCAGGCTTAATTCTTATTAATGAGTTCTGTACTCTATTCATATTAAAATTCTAATAACAATTAATATATTTTTTAGCTTCTATCATCATTCTTATTAACTTCTAAAATCTTTAACCCATTAGGCAATCAAATGAGGACATAAACATACCATACCTTATTTGAGTAAATATGAGAGTGTTAAGGTATTAATTTCATATTGATTAAACATGAAAATGTTAAAAGATTTATAAGTAGTAATGGTTAACTATTTAATTGACTAGTCATTTTAACAATGGTTGACTCAAAATAAATTCTTGTTAATGAACTCTACACTCTATCCATATTAAAAATTCTAATAGTAATAGTAGCTTCTATTATCATTCTTATTAACTTCTAAAATCTTTAACCCATTGGGCAATTAAATGAGGACATAAACATACCATACCTTATTTGCTTGATGAAAGCCATGTAAGCACAAGTTCAATGTTAAATTTGTTTTTGGGAATAGCAGTATTATCTTAAGATTAAAAAGAAAAAACACCATGTATTTGTTTCACACTATGAAATTGTAATAAGACAGGGCGATAAGTTGAATTGATAATAATAACCCTTTCTTTCTCCACCTGTTCCAAACATTAACATTTGCAAGAATAAAGAAATAAATTTTAACTAATATAAGTTTTCACTAATCAAGGAAATGAAGATAAGTATTGTACATTAGGCGATTCTGACGATGAAAAAGCCAACCTAATGAGGAAGCACATGATCAGAACTGGAACAGCCATGAACACCAGAGGCGGCGGCGGCAACGGCGGCAGAACTTGTGGCAATATTAAGAGCAACAAGGTCAACACAACCATGAAGGTAACACACCTGGGGCTAGAGACCATGATCATATTGACCAAAAGCTACCATTCGTTGGGTCTATCGTTGCGTGTGTATGGAGACAAGAACGGTTGGAAGAGAGATTCGAGGATGGAGCGTGATAAGAGAAGATGATGTATAAATAATAAGTATAAGAAGAAGAAGATGACGATAATGATGATTTAAGGCTTGTCAATTCTTGGTACGTAGTATGTACCACTCATTTCGACTTGCCTACCACCAAAGAGTTTTTTTTCCAAGTTAATTTTCTTAAATGTACGGATTCAAACTATCCACAAGACCACAACGTATGTTATTAATTAATAATTAATAGTGGTATTTAATTTTGATAATCAATTATCGAAACATCATTATATTTCTATAAAATTAGTTCATAAGATTTCCTATTTGGGTATTGTCAAATGATTAAAAATTAAACTAGTTTGACCGGTTCAATCATAATAACCTTGAATTGTTTAATTTTTCTGTTTATTTTCAACTTTTCAGTCAGTTTTTAACTTTTCGGTTCGATTTACTTTAATAACTTTTGTTGTCAATATATTAATTAATCACTAATTTTTGTAAATTAATATAAACAAAAATGAATTAATTAATTTTTATTTAGCAATCTTTTTTAATTAAACTTCAATTTATTTTATGAATAAAGAAATTTTTTTTCAATTATATTTTAAATTTTTAAATTTTATTTAATCTTTAGTTAATTTTATAATTGTATAATACCGGTTAAAATTTTTTAACCTTAAATTTTTTGTCTTACTAATTTAATTTTCGATTCGGTGTTTAAAACATTAATATTATTGACAATCACTATAAATATATACATTGCAAAAATTGTTAATTATCTTCTTTTTCATTTAGCCCTTCATGACATGCAATAAAGAAATGTGAACATTTATGCCTTTGAATCCATTGTTTATCCCAAGGTTTTACACTTGAATTTACAAATTATTGTGATAATTGTAGCTCGAAATGTTGACATAATTATTACTCGATAATTCAAAATCTTAATTTTTGTGTGAAAAGATAACAAAAGGAGAAAAGAGAAAAGTGGGAAAAGGAAATTTTAGCTATAATAACTTCAAGAAACTTTAGAAGAAAGTTGGTCCAAATTAAAGTTTTTCAAAGGCGTGCTGGGAAATTAAATTTGGCCACTTCGATTGGAATTAACTGTACAGTCCAAAGCCTCTCATGAACTGATGAATACAAGCTTCTTTGGCATGTGCAGTATAGTCAAGTTTCCTATTCCTTTGCTAATCTTTTGTTTCACGCTTAGAAAAGTCTAAAGGCTGCTTAATTAACGTGGCAGCCTATTTGTGCATAATATGCTTAGTTGAATTTGCCTTCTAATACGGAAAAAAGCAAGTGATTCACGTGCTCTAAATGAGTCATTTAGAAAAAGATACGCACCATTACTTACGTCAGGTTCCACTATGGAAGACCATATTTTCATTGTGACAAAAGTCTTACTTCCACGGAACGTGTCCACCGAACACACAGTGATTTGTTATTCTCTAACAAATTGACGTTTCATGGCTTGAAATAGCTTGAGTTAAATCGAATTCGAATTCGAATTCGAATACTAACTCATATAAAAAACTATAAAGAATAAGTTTGAATGATTTATTTATTTATTTATTTTGTATATCAAAATTCAGTACCTCTTAGATAAAAAAGAATTGAGTGAACATTAAATTAAGCCAAAAGTGTGTTTTAAACTTTAACGTCCGAAGAAAAATTCAACACGAAATTTTAGATTAATTTCGTAATTAATAAACACATTTAATTAATCCTAGAATTGCAACATACTAGATTTAATAATTGTATATACAAATACCTAGAAATTGTGGAATAATTGAATCCATTGTTGTTTTATGTAAAGCGACGTAACAGAGACGCAGAGGACTGATTATTGTTATTTCAAACCCTAATCAACAAAACGCATATTGTTTGCAATGGGGCGACTATATTTAAGGTTGGCTAGTAGTAGGACTTCCTGTGCACTGCAAAACATGGGTCAAACCTACTCATCATAGCAAACCCATTAACATAGTCTCAATGACACGTTAAAAAGAGAATTAACAAACCAAATTATCTTGACATCAAATTAATCGAGATTTGTACAAATTTATGTTTATTATGCTAGTCTACAAAATTAATGACAAAATTCTATCATTCTCCCACTTGGGCAACATAACTAATATCAATGAATAATATAAACAAATCCCTAGATTAATATAGCAATATGTAGCTACAATACGATGTCAAAGTATAGCCAACAATCTCTCAATCATAAGTTCTAAAATGAGGTTACAAGTACCTCAACATTATAGAAATCAGACCCGATAGGAGTACTGATAACATATATACAAGATATCCATATCTCGATAACCTAAACAAAATGTGTCATAAGGAAATGCACTCAAAATGATGATCTGTTTATGTAACTCCAAAAAAAAATGGCCTAAGCATCCACTCAAGATGCCAACTGAGATTTAACAAAATATCTCAGAACAACAGAATAAGACTGGGTACAAAATTTCTCCAACAAAATGCTATATATATATACAAACATTTAAATGTATCTGCACAGTATATCAATAAAGTATATGGCAACAACAACAATAACAACAATTATAAGCAAAAATCTTTAGATTGAATAACAAAATAGTCAAATACAATATTGCTATCAAAAATTAACATAAAAGACAGACTCCCACTAATCCAAAGTATCAAAACATCTAGATAGACCTATACAAGTTACATGAGTCACAAAAGCCTTAATAATCAAGCCTT
>JANIPM010415942.1:0-11724 GCA_027478405.1 Erythroxylum cassinoides | reverse complement strand
ATTCTTATTATTATTATTTTTATTTTTATTATTAATTTTATTCTTATTATTATTAATGTTATTATTTTAATTAATTATTATTTTTATTTTTATTATAAAATTCCTTATTATTATTAATTTTGTTGTTGTTCTTCTTATTATTATTATTACTACTACTACTACTATTATTATTATTATTATTGTTATTATTATTATTGTTGTTGTTGTTGTTATTAACAACAATAATAATAATAATAATAATTATTATTATTATTATTACTACTACTACTACTACTATTACTATTATTAATTTTGAAAATGAAGAAGAAAGGCAGGATGGAGTAAAGGATAAAAAAGTCATTAACAAATGACTTTATTCTTGGAATAGCTAAAGACAGGCTGGGATGGTTATTGGCTATTGCTGAAAGTTAAGGAATATCTAATCTTAGGATTAGGTATTCTGTATATTTTAGTCTAACCAAACAAAAGAATAATTAAGTTTTAATAATACACCAGGAATAGAATACTTATTCTGTTGAACCAAACATGCCATTCTTATTCTGGGAGGAGCGAGACCCACCATCGACTCGTTGACGTTGTTGGGCCAAACCCAAATCTGAGTGAACACTCAGATCTGAGGAGCAAGATCTGAGGATAGAGGGGAAGAGCGACTATCATATCTAAAGGGCTAAAGAGCACAAGTCCACTAACTCGCCAGCTCCCGTCAGCTTGTAGTCACATTGTCGCCCTCTCGATGTCGCACTCACCAACTCAACTCCCCGCTCTCTAAGGGTCGCGAAAGGGGGAGCAGAGACCCACTTTTAGCTGAATCATTTAGAGGATCAGAGACCTATCTAGAGCATCGCAAGTGGAGACCCAAGAGGCAAAGCGAATCTAACGAAAGGAGATGAAGCAGGGTAAGGTGGAGCAACTGGTGATAACGAACTGACTATAGCAGGTGACTGCGGTGCAAAGGAAAACAGGGGAGGTCACCTCTCCTTTAACCCAAATCCAGATCTGACAAAGGTGACCCAAACCAACAGAGAGACAACAGAAGCAAGCAGCACTAAAACTCATGGGAGCTGTACAGTAGCATCCATGGAATTAGATTTTGCTACTACCAATGATAGTGGGCTGCCTATTCAAGTGGTGGAGGCATTTCATGCTCTCTTGCATGAAGTTGCTCAGAGAGCTATACTTGGAGATGACCTCTCTGGAGTCTCTAAGACCTGTAGATCTTCCCTGACTGCTGGTGCATGGAGCAAACAATTTCAATTCCAGCAACATAAGATCCAAATGAAGCATTACCTTGATGTCACGAAGGATGATATTGTCCTCCCCTTAAACTCCTACAAGCAAGGGAAAGAGCATGGTCCAATACTGGGATTCTTTTGGAACAAACGTCCTGCATTTTTCAATACTTAAGACTTGGGCTAGTGCATGGCGGCGTAAACAAGATTTGGAAAAAATTATACTCACTGATGATGATATGATAATATTTAAATTTGCTTTGGACAGTAATCTAAATGATATAATTAGAATGGGTCCTTGGTATATTGGGGGACAACCCATATTCCTACAAAAGTGGAAGCTAGGGATTGTTTTTAATAAGGAATGTGTTGAATCCTTCCCAATTTGGGTCCTTTCCATAATTTACTGCTTGAATTGTGGACTGTGTAACGATTAAGTTTTCTTGCTAGTTCCTTGGGTAAACCGTTGGGTATAGATGCACAGACATCAGGTATGTAAAGGATAGGATATGCAAAAATATGCATAGAAGTGAGTCGATAGGCTACACCACCATATTGTCTTCCAATTATGCACCTTAGGCCCTGTTTGGTTTAGGGGTTAGGGAAGGAAGGGGATGGAACGTAATATACTTCCATCACTTGTTTGAGGGTTTCATAATGGAATGGAATGGAATGAGACAGAAGCGGAGGGTTTCATGTTACGTTCCATTCCATCCTAAATAGTAAAAATAAGAAACCTCCGATTCGGGAGGTTTAGGATGGAACGTAAGCTAATATATATATACTACCTATTACACCCCCAATAATTCTTCTTACCAATTATTTCTTTTAACCCTACCCAAAGTCATTTATTATACTGTACATAAGCTTATTGATAAGTCAAAATTTGTATAGATAATTGGGGAATGATTTGGATTCATTTTGACTTATTTCTTTGTGGATTTGAAGTTTTATTCAGTTAATTCGCTCACATTCCGAGTGTATTTCTTGATAGGTACAATTGATGGATTATGGGGAAAAAGGGGCATAACTTTTCTTGGAGATGTCGGACCAAAGCCAATCAAGGACGATTGCAAGGAGAATTCCGGGTGCTGCAACTTCCGAGAAGACTCCGAGAAGAAATTATGGCAATTGGAAGGTCAAAGGCGTAAAAGTGAAGAAATGGGCGATGTCCGTTAAACGGACATCACGCGGCAGCAACAATTTTTAGACCCGAGATTGTCCGTTAAACAGACACACATGTCCGTTTAACAGACATGGGCCGCCAGCACTTCCCTGTTTCGAAACATTAGGCTTCTTGGGATTTGAGGACTATAAAAAGGGACTGTTTAGACCTAATTAAGGGGGGGCTAGAAACGGAGACAAAAGTCAACACATCTGGAGGCACAAACTAAGAGGGAGATAGGGAATTTTTGGGGATCTGACGAAGGATTCAGATTTCCCATTCTTGTCTTTCTGCTACTTTCTCTCTCTACTCTTTCTATATGTTGAGCTACCTTACATGTATGATTTTTGTTTAAATGTTCAGGAGCTAAACCTCACTTAGGAAAAGGGATGTAGCCTATTTGAAGGAAGTTTTGTGTAATGTGGATCGTTGAATGTTAATGAGAATTTCTGGGTTATGTTCATCTTCTTTAACTTCATTATTGTCTCTATGCTTGATCTCCATAGATGCAGTTTTAGAAATCATAGGGGTGCTGAAGAGTGATCCATGATTTATGCTCTAGGAAGGTGAACACTTTGGATTTAGAGTTAGAGATAACCTAAGCTAAGGTGAGGACAAGTAGTTGCTTGTGCTTAATGAGTTTGGTTAGGGAGTCATTCCATTGAGAAATGGGTGTCTCTAGCTGAATGTTCCTGTATTCTTTGAGAAAAGATATAGGTATAACAGGGCCACTGTTTTCATAACCTACATTCAACCCAATTCATATTATGCATTTTAACCTCTTATCTAGGTGAACCCCTATCCCTATTTCTAAATCATTTATTAAGACTTTTTCTGAATGTTTTGTTATCACTTACAACTTATTGATCACCCAACTCAAATCAATTTTGTAATTTCTGTCGAGAGCATGGAATTAAGTAGAGTTAAGTTGATTGGTAAATGAATTGGTCCTTGAGGGAGATGACTTTAGAATATTTGCTGTGTGGATAATAGAACGAATCTGTGCACTTGCAGAAATAATCGATCACTTGGAACAAGTGCTATTTTTGTGGATGTCAAAGAAGTAGCTTGTTATCATTTTGTCAAGTACAAAAGCTGAGTTTGTTGCTACAACTGCTTATGCTTGTCAAACCATTTGGCTAAGGAGAGCTTTCGAAGAGCTATTGTTCAAGCTACCTGGAGCTTTTGAAATTTAATGCAATAATAATTCAGTAATTAAGCGAATTAAGCTCTCAAAGAATTCGGTGCTATATGAAAGGAGCAAGCACATTGATGTGAAGTATTATTTCTCGAGAGACCTTAGCAATGATGGAGCAATTAATCTGCAAGAGTGAGGGTCAGGTGGCTGACATATTCACCAAAGGCCTCAAGAGGGAGTCTTTCATGAAGTTCAAAGAGTTACTAAGGGTCTCCACTATTAAGGCTTTAAACTGAATGTTAGTAAACATCAATTTAATGGAGAGATTGTTGGAATAAATTTCATTTTATTTTTTGCATGTTTTAATAATTTGTTTTCTGTAGACTTGGTCATTTGGTTGTTGTTGAAGTCAAAGATTGTCTTTGATATCTAATTTTTAGGAAGTAGTAGACTAGTGCAGACTAGTGGAGATCATGGTTTCCTAGTTTCCTATTTTCTAGTTTTTCTTTTGTTGTAGCTTTGCCTGTAAAAGGTTGTGAGTTCTGAAAGAATATTGCGAGTAAAAAATGTCACAGACATATCACTTCTCTTATTTTTCTATATTGTCTAAGTGCTAAGTCTATATCAACAAGTACGTTAAATAGCAATATGGAATGAATGTAATTTACTATATGAAACGGATTGATATTAGTTTCTTGCCATTATTAACGTGAGTTTTATATTCATAAATTGATGTCACCTCAAGGTTAAACCGCAATGTTCATCGTTTTGCTATACTAAAATTAAATTAAGACTCTTATAGATGCAAAATATTTCTACCTTACTAACTAGCTGAGTCTCTATATGTCAACATTGGGTTACGATAGAAAAAACGACCACCGAATAGGTGAATGCTCTACAATGTACCTTGGTCGAGTTTTACTGTAACTTTATTAGTTAATAAACATGGATTGCAAAAGTAACATTTATCCTAATTCGGTTTAGAATCCACGTATTTAACAATTTTATATGTTTATTAAGAATAAAAAAGAACTTCATATAACACAATACGTCATTTCATACATTACATTACCATCTTCTCATATTCTTACTGCCCGTGACTACTCTCTCAAGAGCAGCATACTCTGTGTCAATTCTTTGTCATACAGCTCAAAATATTGTCTCAACTGCTACAGTAAAAATTCAACTCTACGCACTCTCTCAACACTTTCATCAAACACTTGGATAACAATTCACTGTCTGGAGCGCTGATCGCTCTATTGGTCTGTCCGACGCCTACCAGGAATAACACTCCGATGGACAACCCAGAACCAGCTATGGTTTTCAAAGCTACACGACCAAATACTCCCGCACATCCAACTGATCACCTTACCTCACCTACTCATGCTGCCAAGAAAGTGAGAATACGGGAACGGGATGAGGGACCCTCTTGCCTTGTCGCCTCACCCCCCACCACTCCATGCGAGCTATAGCGTGGCAGTCACCAGGTCTACCACAACAAACACCGAGGTTCCTTGGCCTGTAGAAGAAAAAATACCGATCGAAGGAGACATAAAAAATGTGCAAGGCAAATTTGGGATGGGAATTGAATTATCAAGCAACTTATGAGGGCACCTGGACAGGAAGTGGGAGAAGGCAGTTGTGGTTAAACTTTTAGGCAGGAAAATCGGATTCAACCTTTTACACAACCGCATCTGAACACCATGGAATCCCCACGGTCCTATGAAAATCGTGGACTTAGAAAATGAGTTCTACCTTGTCAATTTCGTTGAGCTCAAAGATTACCTTACCTCTCTAACACAAGGACCCTAGATAATCGCAGACCATGTATTGTCAGTTTAGCCATGGACCCCCGCATTTCGACCTTTAACCGACCAAATTTCCTATGTCATCGCCTAGGTCCGATTCCTGGAGCGCTCCATCACTCGATATCACCCTACAATACTTACTGCTTTAGGAAATCTAATCAGCATAACAATAAAAATCAACAAAAAATACCCAAAACTCCCAGCGGGGGAAGTTCACCAAGGTCGTCATCGACATCGACATAAGGCCGTGTCTAACCCACTCCCAGCTCCCACCTCGCCACCGACGATGCTACCCCCTGCTCCTTCTTCAGCCCTTAATCACATGGCTATTTCTCTACATTCGCATGGACGCCATGCAAGTGGAAGGTTGTTGCCATGCAACTGTCCCTCCATGCCATGACATCGATCGGCATCACTCTTTGGAATTGGCCTCATCTCCAGACTTATCTCCTAAAGGGCGCCCCCCCAACGTTGACATTGTGATGACTACAGAGCTCGAGCCTATTACCATCCCAGACTCGCAATCTGCTGATACACAAATGCATGACTCGTCGGACCTCGGGAGGGCAATTATCATATCCCCAGTAAACACTTATGAAGCATAGTGTTTACTACAATTTCACCCTATTCATGTCCATATTTATCTGGAACTGTCAAGGGGCTGAGGTAAAGCCTTCAAGCCCATACTGAAAAATTATCTTAAGATCCATACTCCAATTCTCACTATACTGGTAGAACCTCAAATAAGTGGTGATCGTGCAAGACGAGTTATTTGGAGTTTGAGATTTAAGCATTCCTTTTGAGTTGAGGCTTTAGGGTTCTTAGGAGGTATCTGGTTAATGTGGAATGATAATATTATGATCCAGATTCTTTTAGTGCACAGACAATTCGTCTATACTAATATCGAGTGGGGACCGTATAACTTCGACTTACAGCTATTTACACTAGCCCTAATCATTCCATGCAATATTTTTGTGGGATTATCTCCGAAAGATCGCAAATATCAACTCCAAACCTTGGATTCTGGGGGTTGATTTCAATGCTAAACGTGACAGTACCAATAAGAGAGGCAGCTCCAGACTTCTTCCGATAGTCAATATGCACTTCTGGGACTGTGTTAATCATTATCATCTCCATGATCTAGGTTATACTAGGCCCAAATACACCTGGAAAAGGGGGCAAATTCTCGCTCGCCTAGACCGCGTTCTCTGCTCCACATCTTAGCATTTCACCTTCCCCCACACCTTGGTTCAACACCTCCCATTCCTCAAATTGGATCATAGACCTTTGCTGGTGAACATGCACACTAATTTACCGAGACAACGCATTTCAAAACCTTTTCGTTTTCAAATTGCCTAGTTGACGCATGATGGATTTGAACAATTCATCGCTCAGTCCTGGCAGCCGGGCAACATGGATATCTGTGGCGCTTTAGACAACCTCTCACATTCCTTATAGGAATGGAACTCTAACAGCTCTGAAGAATCAAGACTCACGTTCCCTCCGTGACCTTGAAGAGCATCTTAGAACGGAGCTGGACCAGGTTCTATACTAGGAAGAATTGCACTGGCACCAACGCTCTAGATATCAATGGATAAGTTAGGGTGATCGGAAAAAATAGTATTATCATACCGTCACTACGACCCGTCAACGACGAACTCGAACCTTCTTACTCCAAGATGAGCAGGGATTCATGCGGTCTGATACGGTGAATATTTTACGGATCGCGCGAACCTTTCTTAAACAACTATACTCTCAAGACCGTCCTACCTCTAGGCCTTCCCAACTTCCTATCAAATTTCCCCCACTCTCTCCACAGACTATAGCCAATTTGCAACAGCCTCCTAGCCCCGAAGAAATCAAGATTGCTTTCTTTGATATGGCTCCGAACAAAGCCCCCAGAGTTGACAGATTTACCGCGTTGTTTTATCAATCCCAGTGGGACACAGTCGGGCTGACTCTGACTTTGTTTAAATAAAAAATCTTCTGACACAAAGTATGAGACACTGCACTCAATCAAACCATTATGGTCCTAATTCCTAAGTGCCTAAAACCCACCCTGATATCCTAATTTAGGCCCATAGCTCTTTGTTATGTCCTTTACAAAGCCATCACAAAACTAATCATACACCGCCTAAAACCTCTCGTTACCGATATGATAGCTCCGACTTAATGCAGCTTTGTTCCGGGGCATCAAATCACAGACAATATCATTATCGTCCAAGAGTTCCTTCACTCTATGACTAGGAAAACCGGAAAGAAAGGTTTCATCGCGATTAAGGTAGATTTAGAGAAAGCCTATGATCGACTCTCCTGGGATTTCATCCTAAATAACCTTTTCCAGATTGGTCTCCTGACCTTGCTGATAAATTTGATCATGAAATGTTTATTCTCGGTTTCAATGCAAATCCATTGGAATGGAGTGACTCCTTCTTACCCACCAGGGGTATTCGTCAGGGGGACCCTCTATCCCTTTACATTTTTGTTCTTTGTATGGAAAGACTCAGTCACTTAATCCACGAGTCTATCGACCAAGCAAGATGGAAGTTGATTCATTTAAGCCGGGGCGGCCCTCCCCTATCTCACTTGTTTTTTGTTGATGACCTTATTCTTTTCATGGAAGCCACCAGTGGTCAGATACAAGAGATACGTGACACTTTAGATACATTCTGCACCGCGTCCAGACAACGGGTCAGTCATGACAAATCATGCCATTTTTTTGCGTAATATCCCGACAACCCTAACACACTCGCTTCGCAAGGCCTTGGGCTTCAAGCTGACGACGAACTTAGGTTGTTACCTCGAAGTGCCCCTATTACACGAACGGGTTACTAGAAAAACTTACCAGCATATTCTGGACATGGCCCAACAACATCTCTCGAGGTGGTCTGCTAACATGCTTTCGTTAGTAGGATGCCTCACTCTGATCCAGTTTGTCATTGCGGCAATCCCCACCTATACGATACAGATTGTACGCCTACCACGCCAGTTGTGTGATAATCTAGAGAAAATCATACGCCAATTCTTATGGAACGCGACTTCTGAGACAAAGAGGGTTAGCTTGCTCAATTGAGACACTGTCTGCATGCCCAAAGAAATGGGAGGTCTGGGCATTTGCAAAATTAGGGAATCCAATGATGCTCTCCTGACCAAACTCAGTTGGACCCTAGTTTCTAAACACGACGCTCTATAGGTTCAAGTTTTATCTGCCAAATATCACTTTGATTCTAATAATCTCCCCCTTTCCTTTGTTATTTCAGGTGGATCGATGATCTGGAGGAGTATCAAAGCGACTTGGCCTCACGTGCTGCAAGGACTGAAATGGCAGATAGGGGACGGCGCTCACACGAGATTCTGGCTCGACCCGTGGGTTGAGGATTGGGGCCCCCTTGTCTCTCATGCAGTGGCCCAGATACCCCCAGGAACTATTGAGCACCGAGTGCAACACTTCACGGACTCCACTGGTAACTGGAATTGGGCCCTTTTTCAACATCTGCTCCCTCCGATGCTTTGCTTGTCTATTGCATGTATCCTTCCTCCGTCAGCAACCCTCTGGCTGGACAAACTCATATGGGTACGTACTGCAGATGGCCAATTTACGACGTCTTCTACCTATTCCATGATAGTGCACCACGATACCACTATGCATTCTACCTTGTAGAGTACTATTTGGAAGTGGCAGGGGCCTTCACGCATCCGTGCATTCCTATGGATACTTTTGCATGACAAGCTACTCACTAATCAATAGCGCGTTCACCAAGGATTCACTTCAGACATTACCTGCTACCATTGTCACCGAAAGGAATCCTCTCTCCACGTGGTGAGAGACTGCTCCCAAGCCCGCTCCTTATGGAGGCAATTTCCCTCTCAAGTCATCATGGCCGAATTCTTTACCATGGATCACAAAGAACGGCTCATTTAGAACCTACTCTTGCGTAGGGTGATAAGAGGCTTCGATTAGGCTATCATCTTTGGCACAATATGTTGGTTTCTCTGGTCCTGGAGAAATCGAACCATCTTCGATGACTCCTTCTCCTGGCCAACCTCACCTGAGCAACCCGTCTTAAAATATGTTCACCACACCCACTTGGCTGTTAGCTGGCAACATCGGACTCAGCTGACCGCAGCCACATGACGAGACATTCATGTAGGATGGAGCAAACCTGCTACAGGCTGGGTAAAACTCAATACTGATGGTGCCTTCAAAGGTTCCAACAACTCTGCCACAATAGGAGGGCTACTGTGCGACAGCTCCGCCACCTGGTTGAGAGGATTTGTCCAAAACATTGGCGGGTGTTCCCCTTTGACAGCAAAATTTTTGGGGGTGCTTACGGGCCTTCAGCTAGCTTGGTCCCTGGGATACTGGCACATAGTCTTGGAAGTGGATTTGCGCACCGTGACCGATCTGCTCTCTTCTCCACAAGCGCAGGTACTTCCTTAAACCCTTTTGTGTTGAGCATTCACGAACTGCTTTCCCGTAATTGGGTTGTTTTAATCAGGCATTTTTATCGCAATGGTGATCGTATTGTAAACTGGCTCGCAAATCTTGCAGGACAATTCTCTTTAGGAATCACTACTTTTGAGCACTCATTTAGGGGTTGCATCCCTCTCCTAGTAGAGGATGAGTCGGGGGTCTGTCACCCACGATACGACATGTAATTTGTCTTTACCTTCCTTTTATATTAAAAAAATTCTTTGTCATACAGTCTCCCGCCTCTCTCCAACTCTTCTTTCTGTACCTTAGCTGCTTGCTCAGTGCCCATTACGTTTCTCTCTCAACTGCCACCTACCACTTGTCGAGATGTTGCCTGATTTTTCTCACCGCACTTTGTCGCTTTGTTTTCTCTAGAAATTTTACACCTTTGAAAGTCCCAAAGGGAAAGATTCACAAGTGCCACCACTAACAAGCATTAGTCTAAAGAGATGACCTTTTAAGATTGTTGGATCCTTTGTACATTTTCCCCTCTCTCTCTCGGATTACATAGGAGGATATGTTGAACTTGTTGGAAGTAAGTACGATAAATCAATTGGAAAACGAACATAATTGCATGCCCTAATGAAGTTCAAGTATTTAAAAGAATTTAAGTAATTTAAACAAATTTAATAAAACTGTTAACAACACTGAATATTAATCTTATTATATATAATTTCAGGTTGCATTAACTCGTTGGTTAGTAAAAGCTGAATAAAACTTAGGGCGCATTTGGTTCCACTTCTTTGATTTTTGTCTTTTCTTAAAAGATAAAAACTTCTTTAGTTGAAATTTGTAATATAAAAGTTGAAATAGAAAACCTGCTTGATTGAGATTTGTAATAAAAGCAAAAAACAAAAACATGTTTGGTTTTATCATCCTGTTTCTATTTTTGTAATTATACTCTTATGTTAATAATTTTAATATAATACATTATATTTTTGATTTAATTAATTATCATTATAGATAAAATTAAAATATATGCAAATTAAATAAAATTAAAAAATTACACATTAATTGTAGTCATTCTAATCATTAAAAGATGTCCATCATATTATAATTCTTGAAAACATAATAGTACTATCATTTACAAGAAAAAAACATAAATCAATTAGAAATAATACAATCACTCTACATTTGTCTAACAATTTAGTCTCGCTTCTAAGACATATCTTGAAGTTGTGCTGGAGTGATATTATACTCCACTTGAGAAGTTGCATCTTCATTTTCACTTTCCTTAATTTGTTCATTTTTAGTACAACAGTAATTCATCACTTTTTCCATGCATTTTAATATAATTGTGTATAAACATAAACACTAACGATGTATTTTTGTTTCTTCATATCATGGGGAATCTTGCTTTTAGAACTTTAAAACATCTTTCAATAACATTTCTTAATGAAGAATGTTTGTAGTTAAACAATTCTTGTGGACCTTGAGGTCTTCCTTTGCCTCTATAATCTCACAAATGATATTTTCTCCTCGGTATGGTGAAGAAATTCAGCCATATTAGTGTAACTTGAATAAACCAAACAGTACTTACCTAACTTATAAAGAACAAAATATTAACAAAAAGATATTAAAAATGGATCATAATTACTATGTTTATTTAAAATAATATAATGCC
This sequence comes from Erythroxylum cassinoides, assembly GCA_027478405.1. Classification (NCBI taxonomy): domain Eukaryota; kingdom Viridiplantae; phylum Streptophyta; class Magnoliopsida; order Malpighiales; family Erythroxylaceae; genus Erythroxylum; species Erythroxylum cassinoides. The sequence continues at coordinate 286 of JANIPM010415942.1, read as the reverse complement.
TTGTGAAGATATAAGAAATTGATTCGTTAGATTTGTCACTATTTCTAAAAGAACTCGAGAGTTATTTGTAATACCTTCCCATCCAGTCATTACATATGTAAAACATATGCCAAATAAGCAACAACGCAAAATATTTTGGGTTAGATTAATTCTTTTGCCCCTGTATAATATTTGTTCATCTATCAGAACATGTGCATCAATATGTCCTAAAAATTAAAATACATATTAAGATAATTATTAATCATAAGGACTTAATTAAAATAGTAATTAAATATATGATTGTACC
>JANIPM010415744.1:0-11741 GCA_027478405.1 Erythroxylum cassinoides | reverse complement strand
TCAATTTCATGCCAATTTTGAAAGTCTTAGAGATAGAATTAAAATTTGACTTCTTCAAGAAAGTTGTAGAAATATGTTGCAAGTTTAATCTGAATTAAGAATAAACTCATTTAAAACTCTACAGATCAAGATATAATCACAATAATACCGAAGCATGTTCAGTGAAAATTCTCCAGTTTGTGACATTCCAGCACATTTCCTCACTTTCTTCCAATCAATCTCTTTCAAATCAATTTAGATAGTTCTAAATTTTATGAAGAGAAAGAAAAATGTCTTAGGAGTCTGTTGGTTCAATTCTCAAGTCATTTGGAGGTCGGATGACAACGTTATGGCTAAAAGAGTCAACACAGTTCGGTTTTAGTGCAACTAGTCTTCTCTTCTCTCTCTAAAAACGCAAGTTTCCTCCTTCATCACTAAACCAGTTTTCTTCTTCTTCTTTCTCTCTTCTACTTAATCCCTCATCACAAACTTATACCCTTACATTTACTCCTTCATTTTTACACCCATGAAACTTATCTTATCCTAAAACAACTCAAAATGCAAGATTAGCTACAAATACGAAAACCAGAAAATTTTCACTACTATTCATCATCTTCAATCTTTGTCACATTTTCTGCACTCTCTCTTTCCTTATTTCACGGTTCCTACACCATTTCTAACTTATATTCTTTGCATTTCTACTCCCATTCTGGCCCATCTTGCTCTCATACAACTCAAAACTCAAGATTCAAACCAAACACCAAAATCAAAACTCACCTACGGTTTTTCATGCATAATTATTGTATAATATATCAACTCATCTATCTCATGCATGTGTTTATTTTTAGCACGCAAAACATCACCAAAAATTAGTTATAGAACTCAGAAACTTAAAACTTCACTTACCTTGTTTTCAGAAAATCACAGTAGTGAGAAAGAAGACCAAAGCTATGTCGAAGAGAAACCAAAGTTACAGAGTTTTGCCTTACATAATGTGTAATATCTTGCTTTAATAACTTATTGACACATGGCCCCCTTGCATGTGGGCCACTTGTCATCCTATTATAAGTGTTACATGTCATTATGTTATTAGTCCATTTTTCTTAATCTAAAATACCCCAAAATTTTGAAAAAATCCTAAAATTCTCAAAAATTCCAAAATATTACTAGTAGTCTCCAAATAAATTTTTACCACCAATAATCCATAATTCACAATTTAATCTCATTTATAAATCAATTATACCCGAAAAATGTCAATGAATGCATTTACAATTATTTGTATATGTCAAAATTCATATGCACATATCAACAAATACTCAATTATGCAAAGTAAATGATGTACTGAAATTCCTTAATTTTCTAACCCCTAACATAGGGTGTTACAAAAGAGCTCAGTATCTACAACTAATACGGGTCAGTGAAAAAGGCACACAGTCATAATAACGTAAAAAATGAATTAAGTCTCATAAACATTGCATTCAAATATGATATGAATAAATTGAATAATTGCATTGTTATGACGACTTCCCTTGTATGAATATGTGATAATGAATGTTATGAACTTGTGTTTGAATTATAAGATTTATCAACAAGTGATTCATAACATTACTTGATGTGACCAAGTTGATGTGAATTACATGATAATATGAACTGTTGTGTTGTATGACAAAAGTGAACCATCGAGAATAGTTACTCTATTGAGTTCACATAACTCATCAAAATTGCAACGTTGACAATTTCGGGTTTGAGAGAGTGACGACCTAGCTTCTAAAACTACATAAAAGCTATTTTATACAACTTTTGGAGTTCAGATATGGCTCAAAGGTCAGTCAGTTGGGACTGAGGAAATAATTTTTTAATTTTTTTAGTTTCCTTATGTATATAGCATATTATGTAGACTGAGTTGTAAACACTCTAGGCTGACATTGTAAAATATGGATGATGGTTAATGCTACAATGTGAATTATAGTTTGAGAAATGAAATGAGGAAAATTTTGGTTTTTAGACAATGTGTTATTTATAGTTTTACTTATGATGCCATGTGATTTAGTGAAGGTGAAATAGTTAACATGCCATTTCTATCAAACATGTGCAAGTGTGTCCAAAGGGTGCACGTGCATGTGTCAGATGGGAGTGGGGTGCTATAGTTGGTGGTATCAGAGCATAGTTAGCATCCATTAGGATATATAGGAATGTTAGGTATGAAATGTTCTGAAAATTTCGGATGGTAATTAAATTTATTGTGTATTATAGGTTATACGACATAGGTGATCAAGTGGAACACTCAGCTGGCCTAGGATCATAAACAACTAGTAGAAAGTCGTTTGTGTCTCGACCTAAGGGAATGCCTCTAAGAATTTCCGTAAAAAGGGAGAGGAGGTATGATAAATTGGGAAAGCAGGGGGCTGTGGACTTCTATGGAAGTACAGACCCTGTAGTGGTCGAGGGGTGGCTAGAGAGAAAAGTGAGAGTCTCTGACTAGATGGATTGTGAGTCGGACGAGAGGTTTGACTATGTTGTTTCTCTATTACAAGGCCTAGCCTACCAGTGGTGGAAAACTATTCCAGGCAGTACCACCAGGCCTTGTAGTTTGAGATGGGAAGACTTCCTGAGAGTCTTCAAGGGGAATTATATGCCCAAGATCTACGTGGACAGAAAGAAGAAGGAATTTTTGGATCTGAAGCAGGGCAATTTGTTTGTAGCAGAGTATGAGGTAAATTTCAATGAACTGATGGGATATGCTACTGCCTTAATTCCTATTGAGGAAGACAAGTGCAAGAGATTTAAAGACAGATTGAATATGGAGATCTGAATGAGGTTAGCTATTTCTAATTTGAGTACTTTTATGGAACCACGAGCTGCCTCGATCCGCATTAAGTAGTTGTTGAAAGAAAGTCAGCCTGAGATTAGACTAGAGTCTAGATAGAAGAGGCCCAGCGAATCTCAGGGCGATTCTGTGGGGCGTTCAGCAAGTGTCAAAATCAATCTTTCAACTGGATCTAGGCAGTCAAGGTTCAAACAGAGAGGTAGTTTTGTTCAATATGGGAACAATAAAGATGCAGTATCGGGTCAGTTGCCACTTTGTGAGCATTGTGGAAAGAAGCACAATTGTGAATGTTGGAGGTTATCAGGAGCCTGCCTTCGGTGCGACTCACTTAATCATCAAATCAGGAATTATTAGGTGGTTTTTCGAGCACATTCTGAAAGGAGAGGAAGTATGGAAATAGAACCTATGATTTAGCAGAGTCAAGCCAGTGGAACTAGATGGAAAGGCTGTGGTAGAGGCATAATGAGTATCGGAAGTGTTACTGGTAGGACTGAGGTATGGAGCAATCAATCGTAGTCTCAAGCCTGAGTCTATACTATGACGAGACAAGAGGCTTAAGAGTCTCTAGATGTCATTGCAGGTGTGTTATTATTATTTACTTTTGAGGCTTTTGCATTACTAAATCCTAGATCTATGCATTCTTTTATCGCGCCTCATTTGGCATTTAAATTGCATTGTGATAGATAATTACTGAGATGTGGATTAGAGGTGAGTAAATCGATAGGTAGTACCACCGTGATTGGGGAAGTTTGTAAGAGGTGTGTGATTCAAATGATCAGGCAGAGTTGGAAGTAGACTTGATTATATTACAGTTAAAGAAGATATATGTTATATTAGGCATGGATTGGCTCATTGCTCATAGGGTTATCATGAATTACTATACGAAGGAGGTAGTATTAGAATCTCCTAATCAGCCGAGAGCAGTTTTCGAAGGTATTAGCCAAATAGTGCCAGCCAGACTGATCTCATTCATGAGTGCTCTAAGGTTAATGCATGGAGGATGTGAGGTTTATCTGGCCCATGTGATTGATGCCCAAGCTGAGCAGAATGTCCAGGATATTCCTGTTGTTAAGGAATTCCTGTATGTGTTTCCTGTAGAGTTACCTGGCTTATCTCCAGATCGGGAAACAGAGTTTACAATTGACTTAGTTTTAGGTGTTGCTCCTATATCTATTCCCCCATATAGGATGGCACCTGTGGAACTAAAGGAGTTAAAGGCTTAGTTACAAGAATTGTTGGATAAGGGTTTTTTTTAGACCCAGTGTTTTACCCTGGGGAGCTCCAGTTTTATTTGTAAAGAAAAAAGATGGAACTTTGAGACTGTGCATTGATTATAGGCAACGAAACTGGGTCACAGTGAAGAACAAGTACTTGTTGTCTAGAATCGATGATTTGTTGAATCAGTTACAGGAAGCTCAAGTATTTATGAAGTTGGACTTGAGGCCTGGGTATTATAAGCTAAAGATAGTAGAGGCTGATGTATCAAAGAGTACTTTTAGGAGCAGGTATGGGCATTTCGAGCTCTTAATGAAGTCATTTGGGTTAACTAATTCCCCCAGCTGCATTCATGGCATTGATGAATAAGGTGTTTCAACCATACCTGGATCACTTTGTGATAGTGTTTGTCGATGACATTTTGATGTATTCAAAGAGTAGAGAAGAATATGCGGAACACTTGAGAGTGATCTTACAGATTATGAGACAAAAACAGTTGTATGCTAAATTTAGTAAATATGAGTTTTGGTTGAATCAAGTGATGTTTTTTGGTCATATTGTAAATGGGCAAGGTATTCAAATGGATCTAATGAAGATTAAGGCAATAATGAAATGGGAGGCTCTGAAGAATGTGTCAGAAATATGAAGTTTCCTAGGATTGGTTGGATATTACCAAAGGTTTGTCGAAGGGTTCTCATGGATCTTAACTCTTCTAAGGAAGAATGTAGCCTTCAAATGGAACGATGACTGTCAGAAGAGTTTTGAGGAGTTGAAATATTGGTTGATTACTACATCAGTGTTAGATATTCTATCGGGAACTGGAAGATATGTAGTATATATTGATGCTTCCCATCAAGGATTGGGATGTGTATTCATGCAGAATGGCAAGATGATAGCCTATGCATTGAGACAACTAAGGTCTCACGAGATTAACTATCCAGTATATGATTTAGAGCTAGTTGTAGTTGTGTTTGCTTTAAAGATATGGAGACATTATCTATATAGAGAGATATTCTAGATGTACACTGATCACAAGAGTTTGAAGTATCTGTTGAGTCAGAAAGACTTGAACATGAGACAGAGGACATGGATAGAATTGTTAAAAGATTATGACTACGCAATTGGGTATCATTCGGGGAAAACTAATATAATGGCTGATGCATTGAGTAGAAAGTCACATAGCATTGTAGCTCAGATTCAGTTATCAAGATTACCAATTTTGATTCAGTTGAGAGCTTTGAATGTGAAGTTAAATCTAGAGCATGATGAAGCATTGATAGCCACATTAAAGTTGAAACTGATGTTACATGATCAAATTAGAAGAGTTGAGAGTAAAGATCCTGAAATGGTGAAACTGATTGAGAAAGTTAAGATGAATCTTGATTTTGAATTTGAATTGCAAGATGAAACATTATGGTTAAAACATAGATTATGTGTGCCTAATATGGATGAATTGAGAAAGGAAATTCTAGAGGAAGCTCATCTGGAAGCTTATGCTATGCATCCTGGTACTATCAAGATGTATAACACACTGAAATAGCATTTCTCGTGGTCTGGAATGAAGAAGCAACTAGCAGAGTTTGTTTCTAAATGTATAACATGCCTGTAGGTTAAGGCTGAGCATCAAGCTTTAGTTAGAAAGTTACATTTGTTGCCTATTCTGGAGTGAAAATGAGAATGAATCACTATAGATTTCATAATGAGATTGCCTAAGATTTCAAGGTAGAATGATGCGATATGGATTGTGGTTGATCAATTAACTAAGTCGGCCCATTCTTACCAGTGAGAGAGAATAACTCACTAGACCAGTTGGCTCAGAAGTTTGTTGAATGAGGTGGTTAGACTGTATGGGGTTCCAGTGTCCACTATATCAGACAAGGATCCCAGATTTACTTCGAGATTCTGGAAGAGTTTGCAGTCAACTATGGGTACAAAGTTGAACTTCAGTACTACATTTCATCCTCAAACGGATGGGCAGAGTGAGAGGGCAATCAATACTATTGAGGATATGCTCAGGGCATGTGCATTGGAGTTTCAAGGAACTTGGGATTAGTATATTGCATTGATTGAATTTGCTTACAACAATCACTATCATAGTAGTATCGAAATGGCACCTTATGAGGCATTGTAGGCAGAGTATGTCAATTACCTCTATATGAGGAAGGTTTGAAAATGATAGAAGGCCCTGAATTGATACAAGATACTATGGATAAGGTGAAGCTGATCTACGGTCGAATTGAAGCGGCTCAAGATTGACAAAAGAGATATGTGGATCAGCATCGATGAGATGTGGAATACAGTGTAGGAGACAAAGTGTTTCCGAGAATGTCGCCTTAGTGAGGAGTGTTGAAATTCAGTAAGAAGGGCAAGTAAAGCCCTAGATATATTGGTCCTTATGAGATCATAGAGAGGATAGGACCGTTGGCATATCGATTAGCCTTACCGAATGAGATGTCTCAGTTACGTAATGTTTTCCATGTGAGTATGCTCAGGATATTTAGATCAGATTCGATGCATGTATTACCATCTAAAGAGATTGAAGTTACTAGTAATTTGAGTTATGTTGAGGAGCCAGTTTAGATAGTGGGATATCGAACAAAACAACTGAGGAATCAGGAAATTCCAATGGTGAAAGTTCTATGGAGAAATCATTTGAGTGAGGAAGCAACTTAGGAAGCAGATGAGCATATGAAAAAACAATATTCGCACCTGTTTCATCAATCAGGTACGAATTTCAAGGACAAAATTTCTTAAGGAGGGGAAACTTGTAATATTCCAATATCCCAAGTTAGGGGCTAAGACTCCATAATAGTGTAAATGAGAGTATACTGAGAAATTAGAAGTGCATTTCTTGCATCATATGGCATATTAAATATGTGAATTATGTTGATATTCATGAAATAATTATACATGCATTCATTGACATTTTCTGTATATAATTGATTTATAAATGTGATTAAAATGTGAATCGTGGATTAATTGTCTGGAAAATTAAATTGGAGTGTATTAAAATTGATTTGGTAATTTTCGTGATATTTTGGGTATTTTGGAAATTTGGAGTACTTTTGGATTTTAAAAAATGTAGAAATATGAACCATTTATTTTGTGACACGTGGACTGCGTAGTGAGTTAACAAATGATAGCATGAGTGAATGACAAATGAACTAGTAATTAGGAGACATATGGCCACTTAAGGAGGAGATCAATGGCTTACATGTCAAATGACATATGTTAAGGTAGTTTGGAGACACCTTGCACCTAGCTGAATTAAGCTAAGTTGTTACTAGAAACATCCACCATCTTCTTCTCCTTCCTCCAACAAAAGTTGCTGCTAACACACATCTCTGTAATTTGGTTTCAACCTTGCTAAATGACCACATCAACATCATATGTTTAACCTTTAGAAGATAGTCAAAGAATCATATTTTTGTTGTACTTTGTCCCAACAGAAAATCAACTTATTTTTACCTTTCTTTTTTGACAATCTTGCAAGCTTGGAGGGCTAGATTAGCTTGAGGTTTTTAAGTAGAATTTGAGCCTAACAAGTAGAAATATGATCTTTAAGGCATGTGATTATGATTATTGAATTAGGAAAGATTGTATAAGATGTTGATGAGGAAGTGTGCTAGAATATTATGAACTGGAAAACTTTCACTAAATATGTTTCGGTATTTTGATTATATCTTGATCTATAGATTTCCAAATGAGCTTATTCTTGATTTAAATTGAAATAGAGACATTTGGCTACAATTGTTAATAATAAATTGAATTTGAATTCTATCCTTAAAGGTCCAGAAATTTAGCTTAAAATTGAGTCTTGGCTTAGGCTATAACACTACCCATGACAGAAATCATGTCCTGTTGTTATAAAATAAACTGTATTGATGTAGGTCGAATCAGGCATAGGTATGTCTTCACAAAAGTTGTAGCTTATTCTTATAGCTTTCAATTGTATATAGTTTGTAATTTTTGGATATTGGAATTAAGAGATATGATTTGTACAACTTGAATGCATGATCATGCCCTAGCCATATTTTAAATGTACTCAGTCTATAGTATTTTGACCAATCCTCATAAAATAATGAACCAAATTGTATGATATTGGTGTCATTAGAAACTTAAGGCATAGGGGAACAATTGTCTAGAAGAAAGTGTTACAGAAATACCCCATTTTCATTGTCATAATGATCATATAAAGTAGACCTAAAAGTCTGTGTTGAAAAGAAAGCTAGAATAGTTAACGAGAGTATGAATTTTGACACATTTGGAGTACAATAGATCTCCATATTGATTATTACAGAAGTATACCTGGGCATATGTCATTGAACATGCATGTTACATGACATATTTATAAAAATGCATATTTAGTCACATGAATAATGTGGTATCATAAAATTGTATTTGATTGCATATGGAAGAGCAAGTAGAGCGACCGCCTCCAGATATTGCTAGAACTTCAAGGAAATAAGCAAAAAGGGAGCAATTGTGAGTAACCTAAGATGATCTCACCTTAATTTGTTCTATTTATTACTGAATTGAATTTGATATGTGTTGATTGTGTTCTGAATTCCAGACAATAATTGTCCGAGGCATTTGATGCATGTAAACATTATTGGAAGTGCTACTTGTATTAAATGAGATTGACTATTTGATTCTCAATCGAAAAGTTGAATGCCGGACCTAGCCTGATGATTACCGTTAATGCGCAAATACAAAAAAGAATGCAATTGAAAGTGATTGATTATGATGACTAAATTGTGCATGCATTTCATTTCAATGCATATAATATAAAGGTAGTTGTTACTGATGCTGCCAATTAAAAAAAGAGCTTAAAGCTCAAACATTTGTGAATAGAGCCTAAGGCTCAATATGTTTAAAGAGCCCTGTATCCTCAACGTATAAGGGTCAATATGAAAGAGCTCGGTATTCACAACAGATACAGGACAGTGAAAAGGACATACAGTCACAACAACGTAATAAATGAATTAAGTCTCATAAACATTGTATTCAAATATGATATGAATAAATTGAATAACTGCATTGTTATTATGACTTCCTTTGTATGAATATGTGATAATGAATGGTATAAACTTTTATTTGAATTATAAGATTTGTGAACAAGTGATTCATAATATTACTTGATGTGACCAAGTTGATATGAATTACATGATAATATAAACTGTTGTTGTTGGAACCCGTCTCCGAAGCCCAACATTCGGAAGCATAAAAGCATAAAAGACCCAAAACCGACAACTTACTGATCACAATTTGGGGAACTTCCAATAGAAATTTCGGATCAGCTTCTTCAAAACATTTGTTCCCCATATTCTAACGATTCCAACTCCATAAAAAATGCTCAATTTGGTTTAGAAATGAAGAAGTATCGGCCAAAACACTTTCTGCCCTTACAAAATTTAGATTGAAAACTATCATCGAATTCGCTTCAGAAATTTAAAATCTTAGGGGCTGAATTAAAATTCAATTCCTTTAGATAAGTTATATCCCCATGTCTCTATTTTAATTTGGAACAAGCATCGCCTTATTCGGATCTCTACAGGTCAAGATATCACTAAAATACTGAAGCATAATCAGACTTTTTCAACCGCTCAACACACTTCGTTTCAATCCACCTTTTTCAATTTAATAACAAGACTAATCAGCAAGGTATATAGAGATAGAAAGATGTCTTAGGAGTGTAACACTTCAAAAATCAGGTCGATCGGAGGTCAGACGAAAAAGTTATGGCCAAAAGAAGGAAGAGAGGTCGGTTGGCCGAAAATCGACCCCGCTGGACGATCGACAGACGCGCATAGGTCGCTCGCCCGATTCTGACCTCCTAACTTCTAACCTTCATATATTTTGGCTCTGAACTCCAAATTTTACAAACTTGGTACCGTTGGAAAGCTAAAAGATAGATCTACCATTTTCACAAGGGACTCAAAAGCAAGTTCAGTTTATAAAGTGCTCAAAAGTTTACTCTAAGATGACCGATCGAGAAGCTCCTCATAAACAGTACTAAAACTTGTAAACATCATAACCTTTGACCTAGAGCTCCAAATTTTACAAACTTGGTTCTATGGAAAGGTAAAAGAATGTTCTAAAACTTCCATGAATATCATAAGAACAACTTCTGACTCTATAATGGTCAAATATGGACTCAAGTTTCTGTCTGAAATTTGGCATTTTAGCAGCACCTGCACTCAACTTTAACAATTCACATCTTCCGATTAACATATCTGAAAATAGCACATTATGCATCATTGGAAAGCTCTAAAGCTCCTCTACAACTCTCAAGAAGGCCACTTAATCCTATTCAATCTATATCAGCCCAGAATTTGCCTTAATGCATAACATACCCAAAATTAACCCTATTAACACATCAGCCCAGAAATTGACAGCACCTACGCCTAACTTCAACAACTCATAAACCGTTGCAAATCTCTAATGAGCTATTCCAAAGAAAAACCCAACAACAACTCAACAATGAATAAATATGAACATACACATTTCTTTTTGCAAGGTCATACACAATTCATACAAAATTCGCAAACCAAGACAAACACACGAAGAAGAGAATACTAGAGTTCTCATTCTCTTTTCCAATCATAATAAGAGTTCATGCATAGCTTTAGTTACATATCAACATATCCATCATGAATTAAGCACAAGATACAAAATATATGAGATGCTCAATGTTTGATATGCTTGTAAAGCTATTCAAAAGCTAGTCACTAACTTAATACAAAAGTATCTAAAGTCTTGGAGTTTTTCTGATGCCTTGCAAGGTTCAGCGCTTGACTTGATTTGCACCTGAGGAGGGAGAGTGGGGTGAGCAAACACGGCTCAGTAGCTAACACGTTTATAGCCATTGAGTAATGAGCCATACAACACATAATCAAGAATCCAAAACATTAGCAATTAACATATTAGGCATAAATAACCAACCTTATCACATAGAGCACAATCAACCAAATCATCACATAAAGCATAACGTGAGAACTTATATCAATCATAGCACGTATCAAGCATCATAAACACAATTAATGATGAAATGCACACAAATAGCTCGAGAGTTTCATAAACAAAAATGTTTACATCGTAAACAAAACAAGTCCGATTTCTCAGGATCTCGTGGCCTCAAGTGGGCAGCCAGGAGAAGGCTAGGGGTCATCGTGCACGAGACTAACGAAACAAGTTCTCTCTTGCCCAATCACAACCAATCTAAGCTCAAATGTTCAAATGCAAAAATGGCATTTTTATGCTTCTTTCATTCTACCCAATCATCATAGTTTCATACTTTTCATTTATATCAAAGGAAACATATCTATTTCATCATACAGTTTCAAATATACGCCACAACTCAACATGTACGAAATTTAAACAAAAGAAAGAACACACATAGGGCCTTTACCCATCACACAACAACTATAAAAATGTTACCCACCTAAAAGTCGAAATCCAAGTTCAAGATTGCCCTTCTTCCTTGTCTTGAGTGGAGTTTTCTTGATTCCCTTCAATTAAATCATACTCCATTCAATGAATACATTCCAAAGAAAATCATAACATTCACAAATCAAGCAAAGATAAAATCATCTTTAAACCGAACCTACCTATAGGCCATCTACGCTAGAAAACCAAAACTCTAACTTAGAAATCCCAAAAATCCATTTGATTCCACCTTTCTCTTCTTTTTTCCCTCAATCCCTACACAAACCCTAAC
>JANIPM010415677.1:0-11748 GCA_027478405.1 Erythroxylum cassinoides | reverse complement strand
CCCTAATAAATGAAATCTTTAACCCATTCAATTCCAAATGGCTCCAATTATAATCCCAAAATCATTTACCTCAATTTCCAGTGCCATTGGACAGAAATTTTCGGTACCGGAAACCAATCGATCCACCACTTGGCGATTTTTTTGTCCGAAAATTTTCCCCGAAAATTTCTAGAAAATTTTCTAAAATTCCCCATAAATGTAAAACACAACTAAATCATTCCAATTCAATTTTTCAAACACGAAAATAACATATTTTTTACAATAAACACATATGCCGGGAAATGTCATGAATGCATGTACACTCATGTGCATGTACAAAAATTTCAATTTATGTGCATATGGAGGCCCTCTTATGCATAAACATGCCGAGACTGATTTATACACTCTTAACCCGTCCCAATTGACCAATTTACCCTTCCCATCGGTGATGGGATGTTACAATAACAACGTTAAACAATTGTGCTTTTCAGGAGGCAACCCAAAATATGATAGTTTTATTTTATTTTGTTTTAGTTCTTTCTTGGATGCATTTGTTTATTTTTGAAACAAAAAATTACTGGCTTAAAGGGAAAAGAGGGTCTTGAAATTCAAGACTACTAAACCTCATAAGGTGAGATCTTGCCTTATGGAATTTAATGTTCTGGAATGAAGGTCACTCATGCCAACATAAAGGCCGCCAAAGCGAAGAAGCTACAGACACACCTCTCCTTACCCACGCCACAACAGAGCAACACCCACGCAACACTTACCCATGCCCCATCAAATTTTTTGAAGTTTTATTTTTGCTGTTTATAATTAATTATTTATTTTCATTCTTATCATTTACTGTTAGTTGATTTTTCCTTTTAGTTTAATTATTGTTAGGTGGCTTTATGATAATTTTCGAATTTGCCCATTGATTATATTATTCAGGATCATGGGGCGTTCTAAAGCTAAAACCAAGGCCGCAGCAAAAGAAAAATTGCTGATGAATGCTAATTCACACCATTAATCTATTGCAAGCTCTGAAGATGGTAATAAAAAAAAGTATCTATATATTGCAAAAAATACTTCTATTTTATCACCTACTGAGTCAGATTTACGAGGATGTCTCACTTTCAACACCAAAGAGTGAAAACAACAGTACACTATTATTAAAACTCGACATATTGTTACAGGTAAGTATGTACACTACCCTTCCCCCGTAGATTTGGAAATTAAGGAAAATTTTGATGATCTACTAATTGATATAATTTGGAATAACTTTGCATTGATTAGTTGTCCTATTTTTTTTAATTAACGAGGGAGTTTTACACTATCTTTAAATTTGACAAATAAGATAATTTTACTTTAAGTAGTCCTAATGTGATTTAATACAGATTAATGAGAGTCGAATTCAAGCAGAGTATCACTAAGTTTAATTTAGCCTTAAGGTTAATAGATGAAGACCATGCTAATTCGATTCATTATAAAGAATCTGTTGTGGACTATGGTGAGTTCAACTCTTTTCAAATATGGAAATCAATGTCTTCTACTCCTTTTCCTTATCATCCCAGTCAATATAAGGTTAGTAATCTTAATAAAATGGAGTGGATTTATATGCAGCATTTCTTAGCCTTTAATTATTCCGACCGAAAGGCTACTGCATGTACATGAACTGAGGTTGAATTGTTCTCTGTTTGGTGTATGGTGAATAAAGTATATGTCAATTTAGGTGCTTAGTTAGCGATGCAATTTAACATTAATTTATCTTTAAACAAAAAATTCTATCTTGGTTCTCTTATCAATCATTTGGCTATTAATTTGAATTTGTTTGATTTGATTGAGACTGATATGCATATAGCCTGTGAGATGGAACCTTTGGATATAATTTGTTTAAGTAGGATGAGTGTAATTGAAAAAGAAAGGAGAACATGTCGCGATCGCACTGAGAGAGGTTCATCATCAACACAACGAGAGCATAGTACCATTCAACCAACTTCATATCTTCTGGCTCCACAGATCTATCATGATTATCATTCTCAACTGGATAGATTGGAATGTAAAATTTAAAAAATGGAGAAAATTTTGGATGCTCTACTTCAATTCATGGGGGTTATATCTCCATGCCCTCTAACACCATAGTACACATCCTTTCTGATGCTCACATTTCAGGGAAGTCCTCAATTATTTATTTTCTTTGATTATCTTTATTAAGTTGTGAGTATCTTATGATGAACTTTGTAACTTTGCTTGGACTCATGATATGTTGATTCATATATTAATTATTTCTAGTGATAAGTTCATAATTTTCTTATTGTTGTTCATGAATAAGTCTTCAAGTTAGGATACATTTTTGGTTAAAGATTTTATGTATGAAAGAGACAAGCATGATTAGCGTTTTCATTAAATTATTTCAAGTACCTCATTAATTTTGTTGAATGAAAAGTGTGCAAGACTTGATGCAATTTTTGACATCTACGTCAGCTTTGAGCCTAAAAGCATTCATACATATGTGCTCATATATATCTTTTTGTGGTGTGTTATCAAATATAGCTTGGTTATGCTAGAACTTACTTTTGAATATGTGTTGAGACCACATTTTTTATGAATTTATGTATAAAGATGATGAGGGCATTTAGGATAACCATTTTTGACCTAAACAAGCTTACCTTAATTTTTATCTCTAGAAAAACAATTTGAGCCTTACCCTTTCCTTTCTTGCATAATAACCTTGTTATAAGCTGAATTTATCCTTTTTGTTATTGATATCCTTAATAATTTTGAACCCCTAAATTGAAGGGATTGTATTAGCTTATTTGCATAGGATTTTGACTAATTGTGTGCAAAGTAAATTAAATGATTTAAGTTGCAGTGTTTTGATTTTTTTTAGAATGGAGAAGAAGTAAAAACCAAAAAAAACAAAAACAAAATCTCCTCTTTAATATTGTTGTTGAAAACAAAAAAGAAGAAAAAGAAAAAGTGATCGAAAGAGATGTTATTTGAATCAAGTAAATTTTGATTTAAGATGAAACTTTGTGGATAAATTTGTATGATTCCTTTCAGTTTATTTAGCCAAAAAGTTTCTTCTTGTCATACCTTACCTAAGCCATATTACCATCCTTATAAATTTCCTTTGATTTATACATTAAGTTTATTTTATTCAATGATGGAGATATGATTCTTGAGCAAACTTATGGAAATAAATTGCTATGTTTTGATTTGAGAGCTTAATGAACCCTAAACATTTAAGAGTATAGAGTGAAATCCTTGTCAGAGTGTTAAGTCTTGTTCATTTGATTTTGATAGAATTGATGAGATGTTATGTTTTGATAATGTATCTTATGAGTGCTTATTCTCTCGACTGTTATTTTAACCCTTAAATGTGAATTAGCTTTTGGATATTTCTAGATAACATGAACGGAGATAAGAGGTTGTTATGAAGATGATTAATGTATGCTTGAGGATAAGAATGAGTCTGGTGTGGGAAAATTTGATAAGATCTTATCTTGACGTATTATTTGATATTATCTCCTTTGTTTTAAATTTATTTTTGTGCTTAAATGTTAAAATTAATGTTTGATTTGTTTTAGGAGATGAAAAGTAAAGTTTGCATCATGTTAAGACTTTATTGATGATAATGACAAATCCTGGATAAAGTGAAGAGATTATTGCAATGGATAAGGCTAATCACATGAAAAATTGGAGTTTAATTGGGAAATTTCCTTTTATCCCTATCATGTAGGAGTTCGGATTTGAATTTGTTTTGGATAAAAATCTTTACAAGTAAGAATTAGATTAGGATTAGATCAGAAAACCTTATAAAAAGGACGTTCCTCACAATAGAAAGAGGTTCTCTCTTCTTACATTTTTAGCAATTTTTATCTTTCTTCTATTTTTGTTATTGGAGCAAAAGCCATGTATGGCTAAACTAAATCTTTCTTATGCAAGGGGATTCGATATTCTTGTTGTAACTTCGTGAGGTTTTGTGTTCCAAATTTTTATTCACGTTTGAATCCAAGTATTTCTTATTTTGAGTTCTCATATTTCATTAATGATTAATTTTCAATTAATCTGACAATTTAATTTAATATTGATTATTCTATCGCTATCCAGGAATTCAATAGTCCGTAATTTTCATGAAAGATTGATACAAATATCAAATAGGATATTTATGAATTTCCTTATTTAACTTATGATAAACAAGAAAACTAAATTGAATAGTTGCAGCTATCTCGATTATTTAATTTAGGGTTTAGTATTTTTCACGAAGCTTAATGCTATCATTTATTTGATATGGAATGTTATCACACCCAATCAATGGATGATAAGTTTTGGTTTAGATGTTGGGATTGAACCAATTAATTTAGGAAAATTTGAGACTTATTATGGCTATCTTAATCTGTTTTAGACTATCTGCTTAAATTGTGAAAATATTCTCTTTAAACCAATAATCAATGTTACAATCAAATGATATCTTTCCTTTAAATCAGAGTTTGGTAATCTTGACTTTCTCGTTTTTAAATTCAGTTGACTTAGTTTGTTTTCGTATTAATTTTAATTAATCATTCATTTAATCAACCACCCCATTTACTTTTATTAATTGAAATTAAGAAGCTAGTGTTTAGTTCCCGAGGGATTTGACCTAATTCAACAACTACTACAAAAGTTTGGAGAATTGGGACGATGGCCATCAATGTTCCCCTTTTTCCCCATTAGAATCAAAGCTACTGAATGCCCTCATCATGTTCTCTTTTTTATAACTTTCAATACTACTTGTTTTTATTTCCTTTATTCTTTATTTGGTATATATCCTTCTATTTATTGGTTTAATGATTGCTTTTCATTTTTATTATGGGGTTTGTTTTATGAATTGGAAGAAGTTTAATGATTGATAGAGATCAAGCATTTAAACAATTTGAGGAAGAGGGAGTGTGGAGCTAGCTTGGTCGAGTTAGTGGAGAACTGAATTGTCTATTTAACCGGGGCATCTTAGTTGCAAATGTTATACATTTGATGGATGTTATTGGATCTTAGTAATTGTTACTGGGGACTAGTAGCTGACATGGTCTTCTTAACACTTGATTCAGTAAGGGTTATCACTCAGGTTTATGTTTCTGATTTGTTGAAGTGATTATGATTTCATCTTTATGGATGATGGTTTTCTCTATTTTGAAAACCCATTTTTCATATCGAGGCACTTGGTGATGTTGTTTATGCATTTTTTTCTTTCTCAAGTATATGCATGCACATTTGCTTCTGACCTTTCTATTTATAGCTTAAGAACAATCTAAAATATGAGAAACGATTATGTATCCTTGGTAAAGTTTCTATTTTTACGCATAAATCTACTGAATAGAGCATCTTACTTTATGGGTTTTACTTGTAATGTAGATAATTGTTATAAGTGGTTATGATGCCCCTCTCGAATTTTTCTTAAACTTAACTTGTGACGAGATAAATCTTTTTTCCTAAATTTGGCTAACTGACCAAATAAGTTGTAATCAAAGTTACAAGTTCTAATCGAAAAGATACTTGTCTTAGGCAATCCAACTTGATGTGGTAAAAGTGTATAAATGGCAGGATCAACCATTTGGAACTGTTTCACTATTTTAGAATCTATTTATAATTAAATAAGGTCTTTTATAGAGATTGCTTGTGTATCAAGATGTAACACCCACTCCCATCTGACACATGCACGTGTGCCCTGCGGATACACATGCACTTGCCCGACAGAAATGGTGTGTTAACTATTTCACCTTCACTTTATAACATAGCATTGTAAGCTAAGTCATAAATTACACATTGTTCTAAAAGTCAACTTTTCCTCATTTTATATCATAAACAATAAGTTACATTGTAGATTTATGTTCAACATCCATGTTTACATGACATATCCTATGAGCTTTAACAGCTCAATCTACACAGTATGCTACATAAATGAGGAATCATAAAAAATAACACAAGCTATTCCTTCAGTCCCAACTGACCGACCTTTGAGTCATATTTGATCTCCACAAGTTATACAAAATCGCTTCTATGTAGTTTTAGAAGTTAGGTCGTCGCTCTCTCGAACCTGAACTTGTCAACGTTGCAATTTTGGTGAGTTTTGCGAACTTAGCAGAGTAAACATCCTCGATGATTCATTCTTGTCATACAACTCACAACAAATCATGTTATCATGTAATTCACATCAACTTGATTTTTGTCAAGTAATATCACATAACACCTTATCATATTTGTCATATTTCAAAAACAAAATTCAAACATTTCATCATTTCAGTACAATTTTGCAGAATATACACATTAACAAATTATCACTTATTTCATACTAAAGTTCTTAAAACATTGCAATCATTCAATTTATTTAGATCATATGTGTATGTAATGTTATGAGACTTGATTTCATTTATTTCATTGTTATGACTGTGTGCCTTTTTCACTGTCCCATATTCGTTATGGATACTGGGCTCTTTCATACTGTCCTTTTTCTATTGGGGATACAAAGCTCTTTGTACATATTGAGCCTTAGGCTCTAATCATGAATGTCTGAGCTTTAAGTTTTTTAGTTACAACTGCCTTTATATTTCCTGCATTAGAATGAAATGCATTCCTCAATTTTAGTCATCACATTTGATCAATTACATTTGCATTCATGTTCTTGGTCACAATAATCATTAGACTAGGTCTGGCATGAACGTTCAAATTGAGAACCATGTATTCAATCTCATTCACATTCAAGTAGCACTTCCAATGTTTTAATCATGCATTAAAACTTCAGTACACATTCATCAATACCAAATTCAATTCAGTAATAAACAAATCAAGTCAAGGTGATACCATCTTAGGTTACTCACAATTGTTCCCTTTCGCTTATAGCCTTGAAGTCTCGACAATGTCTGGAAGCCATCGTTCTACTTGCTCTTTTATGTGCAAACAAATACATTTTCATATTACTATATGGCTCATTTAACTGAATAATCATATTTATAAATGTATCATATAGTATGCATGTTCAATGAAAAATTCTCGGGTATATATATATCTTAAATAAACTGGTGCAAACTTTAAAATTTTCTTTATATTTTCTAGAATTCACACGTTCATCAATCATTCCATTTTTTTTTCAAAACCCACTTTCGGGTCAAATTTGCATGATCATTATGACAAGGAAGATGGAGTTTTTAGACAACACTTCCTTCTAAACAATTGTTCTCTTATGTTTCCATTTTGTAAAAACTCCAAGATCATACAATTTGGTTCATTATTCTATAAGTTATGCTCAAAATACTATAGACTGAGTACATTTGAAATTTTGGCTAGTGCATCTTCATGCATTCTAAGTTTTACAACTCATATCTCTCAATTCCAATATCCAGAAATTACAAAATTCATACCAATTGAAAGATAAGCGAATAAGTTACAAATTTTGTGAAGACAACTTTGTCTGATTCAGCCTACATCAATACAATTTATTCAATAACAATAGGACTTGATTTCTATCATAGGTAGTGCTACAACCTAAGCCAAGACTCAATTTCATGCCAGATTTTTAAATTCTTAGAGATAGAATTAAAATTCTACTTTTTCAAGAAAGTTGTAGCCATATGTCTCGAGTTTAATATGAAATAAGAATAAGCTTATTTGGAAATCTACATATCAAGATATAGTTAAAATACCTAAGCATGTTTAGTAAAAACATTCCAGCTATCAAATTCTAGTACACCTCAACATTTTCATCCAAACCTAATCACTCAATCTCTTCCAAATTAATTCAGATGGCTATAAACCTTGATGGAGATAAAGAGCAATGTGTTAAGATTTTGTGGGTTCAAATCCCATATTATTTGAAGGTCGGATGACAAAGTTATGATCACAAGTATCAAAGTTGTTCAGTTCAGAAAACCTTTGGGTGCACAATCGTGCACCCATTAGTTTCCAAACTTTGTAGTACTTCTTCTTCCTCTCTTCTACTACGTAATCCATTATTTCTAAACACCATTTCTTCCTAACTTGTACTCTCCCACATATTCTACTTTCATTTACAATTATCAAGACATCTCAAAATTCAAGATTTAACACAAACATCAAAATAGAAATCATATACGTATTTCATCATGTTCTGCTTCCTCTCACTACTGTACTTTCTATTTTATTTTCTTTTACTACTTCATTTTCATGTCTTCTGCACTATATCAAGATTCAATTTCCCTTAAACAAAAACACAGAACCTCCTTTTAGTTTTTTCTGTACTTGTCTAAATCTCATTAAACTTCAATTCTCACTATCTTAGAAATAATTTTTGCGCAATGTCCATTTCACATCATTTTCATATAATACATTTTTAACGTCATCGAAGCTACCTTTCATGCATGAATTCACTTCCAACACTAAAGCATTATCAGAATCATTCATATAGTATCCAGAAAACTAAAACACAACTTACTTGATTTTTTAGAAAAATTCCAGTAAAGATAGTGATGAATAGGGTTTCGGTGGTTGGAAATTAAAAAAAAAA
Source organism: Erythroxylum cassinoides (assembly GCA_027478405.1). Taxonomy (NCBI): domain Eukaryota; kingdom Viridiplantae; phylum Streptophyta; class Magnoliopsida; order Malpighiales; family Erythroxylaceae; genus Erythroxylum; species Erythroxylum cassinoides. The sequence goes on along the minus strand of JANIPM010415677.1, from coordinate 3,272 downwards.
GACAACAAGATTAAATAGAAACAAACACTAGCTAGATCGAAATGTTTGTTTTGCAAAGGATAATATTGATGTAAGAATCAAAAATAGTGTTTCAGTGATGATTAAAACAAAAGAGAATTTTGTTATGCATACTTCGGTGAACAACAGAAAGCTTCACCATTGTTTTCTTCTTCTTCTTTTTTCCAGCAACACACATGACTACGTATGTCTCTTGCATGTGGGTCATGTGGAACACACAATGCTGCCACATATCACTCTTCTATTTGTCACTTATTTTATATTTTTCCTAGTCCAAAATATCCCAAATTTTCATAAAATCTCTAAAATTCACCAAAAATTTCAAAATAATCATAATACTCTCCAAATAAATTTTCAACACAAATAATCCACAATTCACATTTTAATCGCATTTATAAATCAATTATACCTGAAATGTCAATTAATGCATGTACAATTATTTTAATGGGACAAAAATAAATATTCACATGTTATGTCATATGATGCATGAAATGCACTTCTAATTTCTCAGTATATACTATTCCAGGGTCCTAGCCCCTAATATGGGATACTGGGTTGTTACACAAGAGGTACCATATTAAAGAAGAAAATTTTGTTAGGAATAAAGATGCTTAGATGGATATCTCCACTTCCTGGTTGCTAACTCTAGGGAGATAAAAAAGTGAGGCATGTTTTTGAGTGTAAAGCACTTGAGGTTGCACTTAAATAGTTAATGATCCTGGAAAACCAGTAAATGTTCTGACGAGAGTGAATTTCTAGTAAAAAGTTAGCATATAGCATAAAGTGTCACTTCTATAGTCTTCTTATGCTAAATTTTGGAGAAAATTGTGGAAGAATTCTAACATTTAATGTGTCCAGGACACTTTTCACTATAGATATAATGAAGGAGCAATGAGGATGAATGTGAAGTCATAAAGATAGTCTTATGACGACTAAATTTGACAAATGACATTTTCATTGGCTAGTTTCTTTTCTTTTTGGATGTTCGGTTTACAGGTGATATTTCCTTTGAACACATACATTAGGATGGATGATCTTTTAAAGTAAATTGGTTTTCTTAGATTTTTAATTCTTTAAGTAACAAGATAGGTGTAATTCATATTGCTTTTTCCTTACAATTTGTTAAACTTATTCATTGATTACTTGTTTGGTCCAATGAACTACAAAGTTCTTAGATGAAAGTAAATGAATAGTTATGTCTTAGATAATATATATTATATTATTAAGCAGAGATGAATATGGTTAGTTGTGAAGATGGTAATGGTTCATAAATTGAATGATAGTGAGTGAAGTTATATGATTTTGTTCGTTTGACAGTAAAGAAGCTACCAAGGAATCGATTCTCTACATTTACAAGCATAGGTTTTTTGGATTTGGTGCAGTCTTGACTAAGTCTCAAGCCAAGTATATTGCAGGTATCATTAATGTTAGCAAACTGTGAACTCCGCTTGTTTAGCACAATCTGATACTTGTAGAAAGTTGCATTTATTTCTCTATTTATTGATGTGTTCTTGCAAACTGTAGTTAGAACTCAAATATACTCTTTGCATTTACTGCTTGTTACTTCCAACAACCCCACCGTCTCTTTTCATCTTTAAAATGGAAAAGCTTAACACAATGTTACGCAAAAAGTATAACATTACAACACATTGATATGAAAAACTCTCCCTAAACTTCACTAATACGCAGAGTAAAGAACGTTAAAACGGTGTGTCGATCAAATTTTGACCAGTGACATCTTCTCTAGTAAGTTTATCCTCTCCCTTCCCCCCTTCTCACCCGCATTTTGTGTTATGTTTAAAGGAATAAAATTATTACAACACATCACCTTCTCTGTCACCTGTTAGTTACCATCGTTAGTTGTTCCCTTTCCCTGTTGCCTATCGTTCTCCTTCTTCTACGTCTATTAGTAATTTTCATTAGGTAGCGTGAATTATCTTATTTGGAATGTTATAGAAATAGAATGAATGAAGAGGGGTGGGTTGATGTAAGCTGGAGGATTGTAATTCTGATATTGGTTAGAGGAGATTGAAAGAAGAAATAAAAAGGAAAAAACACTTATGTACTGAGTTTTAATAGTTTTATAATGTGTTGTGTACTATATGCACTATGCATTGACATTTAGATTGGGTGTTTACCTAGTGAGTTAGAATCATAAATACTTAATTTTTGGTGCAGAATTTTGTGTTGCTTCTTATTACTATATTAAGGGGCTTAAAAGATTTTACAAAAATTCAATTAAAGAAGTAGTAGTGTGATGATAAAAGAAGTAATCTTATTAGAAACATATACTTGACTATAGACAACAAGATACCAGTTCTTATCCCATATTCCTTGTTGCATCCAACCAGAAGAGTGAATGAAGGCAGGTCGGATAATTAGAAACTGTTATAAAGGACATGATGGGTACTTAAAACTTTCATTATAATTCCATAAAAATAAAAGGAATTAGTAATTGACAAACTTGTCAATAAAGTATTCTGGTCATAGTTAAGTTAGAGTCTGCTTAGAAATTGTTATGTCCATAAAGGGATATTTTAATTCTATATAAGGGACATGATGTTTTTGTTTGATGGTGAAAAGAACTTAGCTTGATTGTGATGTATCATACATTCAAGTTAGTAAAACTAAGTAACTAGTGATACCAATTGCAAATTGATTAACTAGTATATATTTTTCTCTCATCTTTTATGATTAGATGACATCATCCCAAAAAGGAAACAATGGAGAAAGTCAAGAGGGAATGATATAAGGAAGGTTCGTTGGCCAAAAGAAACTCTTCTTATCTTTTGTGACATTTGTAACCAATATATTCAAAGGAGTAAGGGAAAACGTGGTGAAGTTATTTATCACAGGTTACCATGGAAGAAGGTGGAGGAAGAGTTTCACAAGGTGATCAACTTACTATGGGATAAAAACAAACTTAAAAATAAGTTTGATTAGATGACAGTTAAATAGGGGTCTTTGGAAATAGTTGAAAAGGAAAGCAATGAGATTAGGTGGGACTATGACAAAGGAACAATCGGTACTAACGAGGAGTGGTTGATTTTGAAGATTAAGGTTAGCCTTTCCCCCTTACAATTTCATTTATTATGCCACTTTTTATACTTTAAAAAATATTATAAAAATCCTGATTTTATGTAATGTCCAAAATAATCTTTTTATATTAATTTGTGTCGTTAATTTTAGTTAACTTAATAATTTATGAACATGTAGTACTTTGCATGAAAAATCACATTATAGGGGCATGAATG
>JANIPM010415636.1:0-11750 GCA_027478405.1 Erythroxylum cassinoides | reverse complement strand
TATCAATTTGATATTCATTATATTAAATCCGCTAACAATTTCCTTGCAGATATATTAACAAGAGAATGGAAGCATTATTATTATTAAATCCCTTATTATATAAATAACTATCATCATCATCATTATTATAATTATTATTAATATTATTATATAACTATTACAATGATTATATTATTATTATTATTATTACTATTATTATGTAATTATTAGGGAAAATTTTTAATTATTCTTATTACTATTACTATTATTATTATTATTATTATTATTATTATTATTATGTTATTAATAATGTAAATTTGCTTGTTATAATAATCATATAATGTATAAATAGTAATTATTGTATTTAAGTGATGTTTATGATTAGGTTTGTAATTTAGTATATTACTTATTATTGTTCAAATAAACTAAATGTGTTATTAATTTATATAAGTTATAATTATTAGAAATAGCTAATATTAAATAACAGAACAAGCACGTATTTAATAATACATGAGATTAGACAAAAATAATACTTCAAATAAAAAATAAATTTTGAATTATGAATTTTTATTGTAAACATTATGAATATTAGTATTATCCTTATTATTAATTCCCTGAGTATTTAAGTTATTAGTATAATATTAATAATAATAAAAATAATAATAATCATCATCATCATCAGAAAAATTTATGAATACATATAAATATAATCATAATAACAATACACTTTATATTATTATTATTACATTCCTGATTATGATTATTGTTATTATTAAATTTGTTAATTATTATTCATAATATTATTAAAATCTTCATTATTATAAAGTGTATTATTAAATTTTCTGAGTGGAGTATATATACATTCGTATTATAAATCTTATATATAATTTAATTGTAATATTAAATTATTAATAATTCTGTCTTATTATTTTCTGTCGTAATTTATGTAATTCAATTATCTAATTCAATTAGTTATTATAATTATTGAAATAGAGGAAAATATACAAATTCTTTCATTTCGCTCTATTAACCAATTAAAACGAAAATTAATAAAGATATGGAATCTGAATAAATTCTGAAGGCATTTATTAACAACAATGATTACTGGAACACTTGTCATTTCCAATTAATTATCTCCAACTCTTCCCGCCAATGAACAAATTTGGTTATATAATTTGTTGAAACTTTGTTACTGTTCATGCAGGCAAAAGCAGAGCATCTTCTTCCTCACCAACCTGCGTTTTCTGCAGAGCTCTGAAACAGTTTTCAGCCATTTTCTCAGGTGCAAAAATTGAAAACCATTTGTCAATGTTTTGTAGAAACTTGTAAATTATCTGTGTTATCATATTCCAAATTTAGAAGCTGCTAGTTAAAGAAATGTTGTGATTTATATTATGCTTGTGATATAACTTCTATCTTTCAATTTTACGTTTTCGTTTTTAAGGTGATATATTTGGAATGTGACAGTTAATAAATACTGGTTTAAAAGACTGGTTTAAAAGACTGGAATGTTTCATTTTAACAATGTTGTTTCTGTTAATAAATACTGGAATGATTCTGTTAATAGAAACTATTTGTGTTAATAAATACTTGTTTGTTGTTCTGTTCATAATAACTGTTTCTGTTAATAAATAGTGGAATGTTTCTGTTTGTGGTAATTAATATGGGATTGTTGAAGTTGACTGTGTTATGTGGTTGATGGCAGTCGTGGGTTGTTGTGAAAAATTATGGTTTCTTACGGATATAAATTGCTATCATTATTATCATTAAATCGCTTATTATTATGTTAATATAATTATAATTGTTATTGTATTTATTTGTATTATTATAAGTATTAATATCTTATTACTAACATCTGTATTATTATTAATACATGCACTTATAATTAGTAAATATAGTATTGTTATAAATAGAATGATTCTAAGATATTTTAGTTATTTTTATTAAAATTTCCAGACTTTAGTTTATATACTTATTATTATAACTTTAATGTGTAATTATATTGTAAATGATATTAATATTAGTATTATTCTTATTAAGGAATCCCTTCTTATATAAATGTTAATGATTTTCATTGTTATTATATTCGATATGATTATTAATTGTATTGTAAGAATATGTTATTAACTGTCTTCTTATTTTGTATTCTAAGAATGTGATTATTAATTGTTTTATAAGAATTTGTTATCAACTGTATTCCTATATTGTGAAAATAATGGTGGTTCTTTTTTAATTTAACAGGTGTCAACATGGAAGGTAGATCGACGCCATGTCGCCGTTTAAATTATGAAAGTGATATGAACGGCATACAGTTGGTTGGAAGAGAGTTAGTGCCGAAAATTGGCATGCAGTTCGAGACAGAAGCGGATGCTTATGATTTTTATTTAACTTATGCCAAGCAAGTGGGATTTGGGATTAGAAGAAGCAAAAGTAATAAAGACAAAAGTGGTAAGATGATTTGCAGGCTTTTTGTTTGTAGTGCTGAAGGAAAACGGATGGCCGACAAAAGAGATTTGTATGTAAGAGCCCCACGTCCGGAAACAAGATTTGGTTGTGAGGCAAGAATGAAAGTGCATAGTTTGCAAACTGGGAAATTTGAAGTCACTGAGTTTGTTGAGGATCACAACCACTACCTTTCTTCGCCGAATAAAACACATTTGCATAGAAGTCACAGGCAAATCTCTGCAGTCGCGGCAATGAACATTGAAATGGCGAATGCTGTGGGAATTCGACCGAAACAATCGCATGATCTTATGGCCAGACAAGCCGGTGGTAGAGAAAATGTTGGCTTTATAACAGATGATTACAGGAATTACTTGAGGTCTAAACGAACGGGAGGCATGAAAAGGGGAGATACAGGTGAGCTGTTTGCATGTTTGTATAAGATGCAGGTGGAAGACCCTAATTTCTTTTATGCCATTCAAGTGGACGAAGATGATTTGATTACGAACATTTTTTGGTGTGACGGAAAAATGAGGAACGACTACGTAGATTTTGGTGATGTTGTTTGTTTCGATACGACATACAAGAAGAATGGTGACGGTCGTCCACTTGCCTTGTTTGTCGGTATTAATCATCATAAGCAGACAACATTATTTGGTGGTGCACTCGTGTATGATGAAACTGCGCAAACATTTCAGTGGCTGTTTGAGACATTTCAGAGAGCAATGTCTGAGAAAACGCCTACCACAATTCTGACTGATCAAGATGCGGCAATGACAAAGGCATTAGTGTCAACATGGCCAAATACTCACCATCGACTTTGTATTTGGCACATATATCAAAATGCTGTCATACATTTGAGTGGTATATTTTGTAAGTTTAAAGAGTTCGCAAGGGATTTTAGTGCCTGCATATATGAGTACGAAGAAGAAGACGAGTTCTGCGTTGCGTGGGCGCAAATGTTGGAAAAATATGAACTTCAAGATAATGACTGGTTGAAACGTTTGTATGGCCTAAAGGAAAAATGGGCTCTGGTGTATGGGCGAAAAATTTTCTGTGCAGACATGATGACCACGCAACGCAGTGAGAGCATGAACAGTTTGATAAAAAGATATGTAAGTTACCAGCATAACTTAATGCAATTTTTTAACCACTTCCAACGACTGCTTGATGATCGTCGATATGAGGAGTTAAAAGCAGATTTCAGAAGTAATGCGAGCAAGCCAACATTGTCAGCACCGGTGAAAATCTTACACCATGCATCAACTGTGTACACGCCAGAAGTCTTTAAATGGTTCCAAGATGAATGGAATCATTGTCATGATTATAGTTTCACTCTTTGCTCTGAGGATGGAATCGTAGAGAAATATATGATTAGTGTTGCCGGGAAGAACTACTCCCAATTGGTCAGATATGAATTGTGTAATGACGACGTTCATTGTAGTTGTGGGAAGTTTGAGTTTGCTGGCATTTTATGCCGGCATGTGTTGAAGGTGTATAGCTTGAAGAATATTTCGACAATCCCTTCCAAGTATATTATGAAAAGATGGACAAGGAGAGCAAAAAGTTGGACGATTGCACAAAGGGAGCCCACTGTCAATGATACTAACATGGATTCGTACGAGCTGCCTACTTTCAGGTATAAAGACTTGTGTACATTAAGCATGCGATTGGTCACAAGGGCAGCAGAGAGGAGAGATACGTATCAGGTTGTGAAAGATAATCTCTGGAACATGTTGAAGATGGTTGATGAGACATTGCACCGTGAGGAAATAGTTAATGAAGAGATCCACAGACCACAAGAGCAAGACTTAAGCCAACGCTCACGCTCATATACTGATAGAAATGTGCTGAATGAAGCTGCTATCCACTGTTCTGACATTAATGAGATAAGAGGTCTGAAAATGAAGAACAAGCCGACATCAAGTAAGAGATTGCGGAGTGGAGTAGAAAAAAATTCAAAGAAGCGGAAGAATGCAAATAAGTGCAAGACGTTAACCAATGTCGCTGATTCGACCCCTATCCCCCTTTCCAACACGCAGGTATAACTGCTGTTAACATTGGATTGAAATGAGGTATATAAATGGAAGGGTTATTATGTTACGTTAATGTAGCGAAATCGATTGTTTTCAGGAATCTGCAGATACTTCCCTTCAAACTGAGATTTTCTGCAGCAGCTGGGCGACTTTATTACCGCAACATCAGGTTGTAATTGACGTAATGATAATGTTTGCTAGTGTTGGGCTATTTTGTTTTGTAACTAAATTTGATTTCATTGCTGATGAGGGAAACCACAAGCAGACAGCTGGTATTTGTAAGGACCTAATAACTTTGGGTTCCAATCATGACGATCGGCTAGGAAAATCGCAGGTTCAAGTTCTCATATTATCTTAGTGGTTTCATGCATTTGAATGAATGTAATGTTGGCATTACGACACATTTGTTATTGCCCCTCTGCAGCGTACAAGTGTTGAAATGGTTAAGTCAACAAGGTTATACAGTCAGCATCATTCTGTAATAACCCCGCTGGTATACGCAACTTACTTATTTATTTGGTTTTAATATTGTATGTCTGGAATGTTTTATTAAACTTTGAATCAATTATCATGTTAGGTGAATGATACAGGAAGAAGTCAACATCAAGTTAGTATTGATATCCCACCTGCAATGAGCATGACTGATTTACTTATGGTAATTGGAACACACGTTTTGAGGTTCATTTCAATTATGTAGGATAATTGCATGTATAACTGGATTACATGTGTTGTTTTGTTTGAATTGCTACCCATGTATATTGATTGACAGGCGCAACAGACATTTGGAAATGCTAATGTCGCAGATATCAACAATTTATGAGTTGGTATTTCCATTCATAACTGCCATAGTTGCCTTCGTGACAAAAGATTTTGTGTGTGCATAAGATGATTCTCATCACCAAGTAAGTACGACGCACCATATACCAGTCGACCGTGATTTGTGTTACAAGTAAACAATGTTTGATGTGTGCGGACAGTAGGACCATTTTTAGAACTATTTAAAGAAATGGATTAACCAAGCAACACAGGTGTGATAGCTAAGTTGAAAAGGTCATAACGCACCTTCAATGTGCAATAGTACAGTAATCTGGGCTTGACATTGCAAGTATTCATATTCCAGTTTTCACCTTCTGCATATGGGAAATTCTGTTGTAAATTGTATTGATCTTGAATTTGCATGTAAGAATTGTGGGAGGGCCCAATGCCAATATTTCTGACAGTGGACAAGCAATTTTTAATTGCAAATGGCATTTCCAAAACTTCATGAGCAATGATTTATTATTATGCCAACTTCCATCCAAATGTTTATTGAACATGCTCTTTTAACATTTTGTTTAGCAAAATATTGCATATGACGAATTTCTCCCGAAATGAATATCATCATCTTGTCACCAAAACTGATTAAGAGATTGAGTTCTTCACAATACAATCGATTTTGGTCTGTTTTATGGGTTGGAGAAAATAACCTGACTTCTCTGTTTTATGAATTGGGGAAAATAACCTGACTTTTCTGATTTATGGATTGGAGAAAACAACCAGACTTTTCTGACCTCTTGTCTACTCTGATAGCAAGATGTTGATTTTGCAGGCAGATCTGAATGGGATGATGGAAGATGGGAATGGGAAGAAACACCCCGCAGGGATAGTTACTCTATCAGCAGTAGACGCCATCAACCTTCACCATCCCCAATGGTAATTGCAGATGATTAGTTTCCCCATGGTTGGGCGGCCAAACACCTCATTCCGCTGGTATTTCAATTGTGGTTTCTCTTTCTTGTCATTTCATGTAGGTTATGCATCCGTTATGATGTTTACAACTTTTACATTTAAAGCATGTAGGTTATGATGCGTCTCCTTCGGATGATGTTGCTCCATCTCCTGTTCCTATTCGTGCATCTGGATCTTCTGCAAAGTCTTCTTTGTATGTACTGGGTCTGAGGTCCAATCATTTATCCTTTTCTACAGCAAGTTCCCAAACAGTGGAGGTAAATTTTGGTTGACTAAAACCAATTTTCTTGTCTTTTCCTTGTCTTATATGATTTGTCGCACAGGATGCAGCAGCTGAGAAAACTCATGCATCTGAGCAACATAATCATGCAATTACGATATAGCATGCGGAATCAAATGGAATATGATTCTGCTCGAGCCTGCTAATTTTCCAACCGAAGGTTCATCTGGTATTTGACTTTACATGCCGGCCGCGTTCACTATCATTGATCCTTGTGAGAACACATGCCATATCTTAAGGCTAAATTTATTGATTGAATTCCATTTGACAGCTATGACAGAGAAGAATGAAAGACTTTGTTTGATGCTGATAGCTCGTCGTGTTTTCTGGGTGATGACGCTTCGTTCCAAAACAAAGAGGCATAGTTGGCCAAAAGATTGCTATATGAAATACGTGGACTAATCTTTTCCCATTTGGGTGACAGCTATTTTCTTTCTTATTAATTATAAGTTATTGGTAGTTGGGGAAATTGAAGGATTTCGTGAGTTATTCCACTCTGCACTTCGCAGGGATGTAAATGGTTGTCAGTTGGAATTGATGAAAATGCTTGTAAGTTGGAATTGATGATGAAAAGAAAAGATTTAGTATGTGTTACTACTTAAATGTATTTTAACACTTAATTCCAATGTATTACTATTATGTGTAATCAGTATTAATATTATTCTTGAATAATTTGTTTGTAATACAATTCAAATGCATTGTTGTCATTTTTTTGATTATTGCAATTATTATATAGTTTGTATATATTATTATTCTTATTACTAACCTTCAGAATCCAAATCTAAATTATTATTGGTATTATGCAAATTGCTTTTTAGTATTCATAACATTATACAAATCGTCATATTAATAACGTGTATTATTCTGATTATTATAATTATATATGTATTTATACAGGTTTATGATTATTATTATTAATAGTATTCGCATGAAAGTATTGTTCGTATTATTATGATTATAGTCGGTATGATAATTAAATGTATTAATTATATTAATTTATGTTCTAATTATTATAAACGTTTTCATCATTAACAATCTTCTTCTAATCATTAAAGACTTAATTTCTAATAATATAAGAACTATTCTTATCATATTAATGTAATATTATTATTTTGTTCTGATAAATGTATATATACTAATTATTATAAATCTTAAACATTTGTAACAAACGATTATGAGTAATATGTGTGATATTAATATTAGTATTCTTATAACTCTCGTATATAATGTAGTTGTAAATTTTTTTGAGATAACGATATAACAATATTTCTGCGCTATAGGTTAGTTGCATGCGTTATAGGTTAGCAATATATACGATATAACAATATTTCTGCGTTATCTTTGCTTCAAGTTGCTTCAAGTTACTCACATATTCAAGTGAATGCAATCTAAGATATATTGCTTAATTCAACTGAATGCAATCAAAGATATATTGCTTAGCCCTACATTTATTTGGTTGTTCACGAAAGTTTTCATGTCATATTATTATTCTAGGTGGACAATAGGGCCCTAATAAAACAACAATTATTGTTGCCTACGTGATAAAACTTGGTGCTATATTGTACCTCAAATGATGTTGACCTCAGATTCCTTACCAATTGGTCAATGTACTGTTCAATATTGGTGTTTTATACAGATGAATGTTACTCCGCTCAGCATAAAAGATAAACACTGCAATATCAACTTAATGGACATAATAATAACTGCAAATAAACACATACAGCTTGGAAACGATCTCCAAAAAAGAAGCATGACCTGATGATTAAATCTTCCTCCACTACTAAATTCAGTCGAAAATGGTCAAACTTGCAATCCAACAGCAAACTAGAAGTTCAACTCTGCTCCAAGCTGCAACCTTTGTACAATCACAGATGTCTGGAATCCCTACTCTGCAATTAGGATTCGATGGGATTAATAATAACCAGAAGCATTTAAGTGACATTGTTGTAACCTAATTAATGATAGTCAATAATACACAGATGAATGCATTTGGAAAAGAGTAGCTGAAAGTAACATGAAGAATTTGCTAGAAGACAAAAAGGCAATTTCAAACAAGAACGCATTTATAAATTACAACTGATATATAGCCATGCATGCATCAAGTTGTGACAAAGTTTTCTTACAAAATGAAAGCATATTTCAGACAAATATTGAGGATCAGAAGCATCATTATCTTAGAAAGAGCGCAAGTGTCTTACTTTTGGTATTCAGGGAGCAGAACCTTCATCAGTTGGACCTTCATCACTTGGTTCAACAGATGAAGATGGCGATGGCACGTCGAGGCCTCTGGGCTCCCAAGCCTTTTGCATACGTTGAGCAACATAACACAGATGGCTGTTAACATTGTCCACTCGATTATTAAGATATACCCATCGTTCATTCAGGCCACTCATCTGCTCCGTCATGTTATCCAACTGCTGCTGCGTACGTCTGTGGTTCTCAAGCATTAGTTGTTGGTTATCAAGGATGAGCTTTTGGTTATCTAGCAGCTGTTGCGAAACCATGCCCCAATTAGGTAGCGAACGTTGATCGTGTTCCTGTTGAATTGGCAACAGCTGTGGTGGTTGCCGTTGTTGCCCCTCATTCTCCGAGTGTCGTTCAGTAGCCTGACATCTAGAACTTGACTCTGCAGCTACCAACCTGCGCTTCAAAGCTGTACGAGTTGAAGGATCTCGTAACTGCATGGTTTTGTCCGCAATAATCTCGCACCTTGTCAGGTACGGTACATCGAAAAAATGCTTATTCAGCATGTTTAAGTCACTAAGATCAATCCTCAAGCAGGCAGCCACTGCAGTCGATACATAACCCATTCCCAAGCTATTCCCCAGTCTCCCACCTATATCCTTTCTCCCAGCTATATCGATCAATGTTTTAGAAAAAAAAGCAAACATGTTCGGCTTATGTCCATGCTCGATGCACCATAAGAGGAAAAGCTCCTTTCTCGAGCATTTTGTACTTTGCTGCTTCCCGAACACAACACCACACATGAATTTATGCAGCAGCTTCAATTCCGCGTTAATAATTTGTGAATTGGATGCAATGTGTGGATCATACTCATCCAAGTCTGTTAAATGTTTCCAATACGAACTCACCGTGAACGACTGATGCCCCTCATCAATATCCCCTTCTGCAAACCCAAATAGTAACCGTAACATCCTCTCATCCACATAACACAGCTGCCCTCGTAACCTAAAAAACAATTTCTTCGGTTTGCTTGCGGCAAACCTCAACGAGGTGAAAAACTCGAGTGTCAAGTCACGGTAAACAGGGTAATTCATTCGGACAAAATTGTCCCATGTACCTCTCCGACATAATGTCATAAATATATCAGTCAATCCTATTTGATCTAGCACCTCAAAATTAAAATACGTTGGAACTTCAATGTTCTTACTATGGAGTTCCCTATACCTCTCTCCTTCTTCCTCGGAATAAATGGGAAAAGGGGCATTATACACACCTCCAATGTCCATGGCATTGTCCCCTCTCACCTGAGCTTCGATGCTTTCCTCTGATTGTCTACCTCTTCGAGGAGGCATTGTGACGGTCGAAGCTGCATATTTGACAAATTCAGAATCCAAATAATTACGCATGAAAAATGAATAATTTAGACTCTACTTTCATATAGTTGGAGCAATCATAAATTATACGAAAGTTTAACCAATCCTAAAGATTAGAGGAGAATTAGTTTTTATCCCAATCTCGGTCTTGGATGACAAGGAAAATATGTCAAGCATAATAATGAATCATGTTATCAAGAACTATCTAATCTCTTATAGGAAGTCATAGAGCAAGAAGTTAAGGTACTAAGGAAGAGGTTAAAAGGTTTTAGTGGTTTTGGTTGTTGTTGTTTTCATTTTTGCCTTAAAACGTTAGGAAGCCAAGCATACTCTCAAATAGGAAACTAGATGAGGCATTAGGTTAGAAATTGAAGAAACATGTCAAAAGCCTAAGAAAAGTCATTACATTACTAAAATTTCATCGTTGACCATGGTGTAAGACATGCTAATACTACAAATCATTCATTTGTATAGTTAAATGCCTTTAATAAACGGAGATCCATAGTCTAAGACATGTTTGTGGTCTAGGTTATGTTTATTTGTTAAACTCAAACATGGATCATGTCTCAATCCATGTTTAGGTCATGTCCTATAGCATTTAAACAACCCCTTTACAAGGATTCATTTTTCACCTTTTTAGCTTTCACTAATATGTCTTTAATGTTATAAAAAACTCGGTGCTTAAAATCATTATCTGAACAAAGTGTACTCCCTTTTTTCCAATCTTAATTTCTAAACAGTAACATTTCTGATCTGAACTCCATAAAAGAGAATGCATGTATAAGTTATGGAACCATTCTTCAACGTGTTGGGAGTATTTTCATTTTCAAACTTCTCGTGTATAAGAGGTCTTTAAAGATATACATGGTACAAAGATAAGTGATTTTTAGCCATCTTGAACAGGAAGGGGAACGGTCCAAAACGTCTTCAACAAACCCTCCTCACCTTCAGATGCCACCGAAACATATTCTTTGAAGTTTAAACACACAGTATACATGCATTAAAAGGGTGGGGTATTTCATCAAACAATATACATGCATTCTTTCATATTACCATTGGTAGACATAGTAAGTTAAAAAATTAGCTAAATCGGTAAAGTAAACCACATTCAACTCCAAACAATCAACTATTAATAATAAGGGAAATTTAAGAGGAGAGATTACCTTACTAACAATAACAATACGGCACTCTATCGTCTTCAATCCACAACAAAAACACAGCACCAACCGACGCAATCCCCAACGTCAGACTAGCCAACGCATCAAAGTAATTGGAAGGTTTTAGACGCAGTTGAGTAGGTGAGTTTCGGCATTCACATTTAGAGTATGTGGACTTCAGAAGTTTATTGATTTTAATTAATTGTACGAGGTCTCTTACCTATTTTTTAAAATTGGCAAATTTAGATCTAAATACTAACAATTTATTTTCATTTTCAGTTGACTTTTTGCCAAATCTTATTTATTATAATAATACGTGCTTATTCTGTTAGTTAATAGTGCCTATTCTATTAATTTATCACTAATATAAATTAATTACACAATTATTGTGATTTTAAATATACGTAAAAATGTTTAAACGAATTTCATAATACTAATTATAATTTGATAATAATAATAATAATAATAATAATAATAATAATAGCTTATGTGTATGACATAATATTAATAACATTTGGATAATAATAATAATAATAAGATTGAGATAATAATAATAATAATAATGATAATA
>JANIPM010415606.1:0-11757 GCA_027478405.1 Erythroxylum cassinoides | reverse complement strand
TGAAATGTGTGAATCTTGTATTGTGTGACTGGGTGAGCCATCGATGATGGTCACTCACTGAGTTCGCAAAACTCACCTAAAATTTGCAATTATTTTTCAGGACTCAGAAGAATACCATGTTAGTCAACGGGACTATATCTATTGCATGTGAGAGAAAGAAGAGGTTGGGATCAGTTCGCGTCTGCATGGTGTCTTTTATTTTTCACACTGAATTGTATTTTCTGCAAATCATTATATTTTGTGTATTTGCTATATTAATTGTGTATAACTTTCCGATTGGAAAAAAAAAGGAGTTTTGCAAAAGAAATTGATCAAAGTGTAATATATTTTGCTTTTAGAATGGGCTAATCGAACTTCTAGTATGTGAAAAACAAAATTGGCAATTACTGTAAATGAAAATGATTCTAAATAAAAGTTGGCCCAAATTTACGATTATTGATTTTCACGTACGCTTGAAAAAAAAAGTTTTATACTGAGTTTTTGACGAATTAAGTGATGTAACACGCCACCCTCGTGGGGCACGGATTCAGATATCATCATCGACGTCGGGTTCGGGTCATGTGGGAGTGGGGTGTTACACCATTAACTCATTGGGATATATGATTTTCTCAAACTCTTTCTATTGTCTCATTGGCCTTGAGTTATTACATAAATTAAATCTCTTGAGTTCTTTTAAAGATTCAATATTAAGAACTCTACACAAAACAACGATAATTTTGATAAGTAGCACCTCAAATTAAAGTTATATGTTATCCTAAAAGCTTGAACCCTCCCAATCCTTTAATTATACTGCTTGAATATGACACTATACTGAAGTATCTGTCAGTGTGTATTTTTGTCATAAAGGACTACCGTTAGACTTAATGGTTGAATTCATTTGATGTCATGGAACTCGTCACTCCTGACAGTCTGGATTAATAGTTGAGAAATGGGAAATATTCCAATAAAACGTGAACTTGAACGATCATTAACCACCAAGTAACTGATTACCAATCTTCAAGTAGTTGCACCCAAACTAATTATGTTTTCATCCCTTCTTGTCACCCAAAAAAAAACATCATTTTAGTATCATTTATGCTTCTTTTTTTGGGTGTTCTTTCAGTTTTTATTTCTTAATTTTAATTATTATTTTTATAAAAATAAAATTCTTTTTAAGTATTAATATCAATATAATTACTAACAATAAATAACATACTAAACAAAAGTCAAAGTTAAATTAATATAATTTTTATTTAAAATGTATTTATTATAAATTATTAATTACAATTGATAATTTATTATGAAATGTATTATTCATTTAAAATATAAAGCTTATATAGTCTTTTTGTCTTTTGATTTATCATAAGTAAATATCTTTGTTATACTCTGTGAAATTTTAATAATTAATAATGATTTTTATTTATTAATCATAAATAGGTTTGGGGGTTTCCTTGATTAGCACACCTTTCAACTAAAAACTTTTGTATCCATATTGTAATTTAATTTGATAGTTTTCATTTTTAAGCAAGTTTTACCTATAATAAAACCCTCACTATCCATAAGTATATGGATCGTAAAATTGTAATATTAAAAGTGTCGATCTCATAAGGAAATAGTTAAACTAAGTGAACCTAACTTTATTTAAAGTATCAAAATATGATTTGAATGAAAGTAAATAAAAATATTAAGCCATCAAACAAACCAAATAACAACTAAGCTGTCATAATTATGTAAGGATGAGCTTAGGATTTATTATTTCATTATTTTGCTTCCTTAAGGATTATTGATTCAATTATATATCCATCCTAGATTTTCGAAGGGTTTGATTATTCTCTCTCAAGACTTAAACAATTAACCCTAATTGAATATGAAAATCTATATTTGTAATATCTCAATTCACAACTCTTTCTCTAACGTTTCAGTTAGTTATGAAGTTATCTATCGAATAATCAAGTTCTCACATAAGATCTCTTTTTGAATTATATTTGATTTGTTAATCATATGACATATTAATTCACCAACTCTTGATGTGCAAATTAATCATATAACTTTTGACTTACTCTCTCGATGTATTGTCAAAGTATAAACATACATTGAAACGATAAATATCAAAGTCACAAAACAACTTAAGAATAAATCCTAATATGGAAATTTAGAACATTATAAATGTAAATAACATCTTCAAATCTAGTTTACACATCAAGTTTAATGAAAATGACAAAAGGAAATAAAGAAAAATTTGATTTGGAAATCTCCGATGTTCTTCTTAATCATTCTTGTTTGATCCTGTTGGCCCCCGAATTTTTTTCTTATTAAGTTAAGCATGATTTAAATAAATTATGAGGTCTTGATAGATTAACTGTAGGAGTTAATTATTATGTTAATGTTAGTAGGATTTTATTACATTTGTTAGTTGAATTAAAGTAGTAAGAGTACTGTATAAAGGGCAATTTTGGCATGTCACTTAAGTATAAAAGCCATAAACCATAAAGCAAGGGCAAAGTTGACATTTCACACTCATTAAAGGTATAATTGGAAGAAGAAAGTGTAATCTTGCTCTTAAGAAGGAGAAAAACGTGAATAAGAGAGAGAAAGAAGAGAAAAAAGAAAAAGAAGAGAGAAAGGAGAGCGGGGTTTGTTCTTGAGAGAAAAGAAGGAAGATCAAGTTAGGGTTTCATCTTTTCTTAGCTTTTAAGAGTTATATTGAGGTTGTTCAAGAAGAGGAAAAAAAGAAGAGAAGAGCTTCCATTTGAGCTAAAAATCTCTTTATTTGGTGAAGATTCAAGGTAAGTTCTTTCTTAATCCTTTGAATTTTTTGAAGGGTTTTAGTTTATAAAGTTTAGGAAATGCATGAGGTTAAGTATTGTAGAATCAATTTTAGTGAATATGCTTTGTGAGTTCTTAATTTGTATTCCTATTGAATGAGATTTGTTTTTGCCAATATTAAAAGAAATCAAAAAAGCCAAGAAGACAAGAGGAGAGGTACCTTTAAGCAAGTTTTAAGCAAAGAATTCAAGTGGGTTACATGTTTATAGTTGGGTTAATGAGCCATGAATATTTTTCCAAATCAATAGAGTTAAATGATTTCAATCGCTTTATAAATGTTGCATTTATTTCTCCTTAAATGATTTAAGAAATTGCTAATGTTTGGTACATGAATCTTATTGATGATTTATGAAATGAAGATGGAAATGGTATTTGAAATATATTATGCTTATGAAAATCATGTTTTTGAAATATGCCTTGTGGGCAATATGTTTACAAGTCATGATATTCATATCTGTGTGGGTTTGTAGTGGTCCATTATGTTACATCATGTACACATTGACCATGTTAAAGGCTTCTCCTTCTTGCCCGCTAATGACATGGAGCTCCTTTATAGACTCCCTTATGTTTATAAACTATGCAAAACTATTATATGGGTTTGTGATAGTCCATTATGTTATTACTAGAGATTAGCAAGAACTTCCTCATGTTTATGGACCTACCTAAACCATTCTGATTGCTTATGTATTTATGATTTGTTGACAAGTTTAATGAATACATGAATTCTGTTATTTATGAATTGTTTGACAAGTTGAGAATTTGAGAAATACGTGTTTTATGGATTCAATGCAAATTTACTATGGCAATGAATATTTTCAATAGTTTTGCTTATTTCTCCGTTATAAACTCACTACCCATGAGCTTTTAAGCTCATCCCCATTTCTCCCTATCTCTAGGTGATGAGCAAGAGATCAAGTGATCAAGAGTCAAGGCATCACTCCAAATCTGCATATTTTTTTATTTTAAGTTAGTTTATGGAAAACACAAGGCTTTAGCCACATTTCAAGTATTTCTCGTTCATGTATATTTTGTATTTTTAGGTTCTGAGACCAATGATGTATTGTAGCTTGAAATGCCCATTAAAGCTTTGTAAAACTCTTTTCTTTAATGTTAATGAATTATATTTGTGTTTTGCTCATGACTTTCCAAGTTTTTGCATTGCATTCTCAAGCATTTCATAGAGGTAAAATATGTGTTTTGATATCTAGAAAAGAACTGTATTAATCTAGAATGATTTAGACAATGTTTTCTTTTGGAATCTTTAGTTTATCCTCTTAGCTTTCTAACGATATAGAGTATGAAATTTTTGGATATAGGAATTGAGAGATATGTTCGTTATAAGTTAGTGATGCTGCATAGGATATATACGGGACAGCTACAGTAAATTGCAATTTTGACCTTTTTGGAGGAAAAATCTCTCTTCAAGGCCTTCATGGACATTGTAGATCTAGAAGATCTCTTTGAAACCGTCCTAGAAAGACCTTAATCTGACATCTCTAGTGAAATTTATGTCTATTGTCCCAAAATAGGTACAATTATAAATTATGGACTTATCAATGCTTTCTATAATACATTTAGGCTTGAATGGAACTTGAAATGTACTTAGTAGAGAAAAAAAAAAGAGAGTGACATGTTAAGGTGATGATTGAGGACATAAGCATAAGAATGGATTGTTGTATACCAATTGATCAAATAGGGAATGTTTGGGATGGTACAAGAATGAAGATGAATCGATGATAGCTAATGAGATTCCACTGAAATAACCCTACAGGGTAATACATTCACATTTTATGATTCCAGAGTTGGACTTCGGAAACGGGTTCCAACATTTTATGGTATCAGATTGACTAGGTTTAGAAGTATCCTTGGCATGAAATAGGTAGTTTTAAAATGCAAAATGAACATGCATTGTTTTAAACGAACAACATTCATTGTTTTTGTATTGTTTCACATGATTTGAAATTGAAGAATTTAAACCCGTTTAATATTTGTTTAGAAGCATCCAATCAATAAGCATTGACCATAATTGGAGCCTTTCATGGTCAATTTGAAAATAAGATGGCTGTGGAATGTTTTCGGGATTTAATTCAGTTAGTTGATCAATTAAATGCATTAAAAGGTAATTTGGTCTTTTTGTACTAATTAAGGGCAATTTGGTCTTTTTACATGATATTAGTGGATTGATGAGTCATTAGAGATGGCCAATGAGATGATGACATGTGTTTATTGAGTCGCTAGTGATGACAAAAAGCAAGGTGACATGTGTAATCCATGAGTATAAAAGCAAATTTGCTTCATTCTTTAAACAAAACCATGAGAGTGAATGGAGAGTGCACATGAGAGTGGAAAAAAAGAAAAAAAAAAGAGAAGAAAGAGTGAAGTTTCGATCAAGGAGAGAGGAGGAAAATGCAACTAATTTTTGATGGGTTTTGGAGCATGATTTGAAGGGAGCTTGATCAAAACTAAATATTCTTCAATTGTCCAAAAGATTCAAAGAAAGTGGTAAGTTTTCAATTGTCCAAAAGATTCAAAGAAAGAGGTAAGTTTTTCTATCCTAAATTTCTGATTTTTATGGGTTTGTTTTGAGTGAGAAAGATGCATTTAAGATTAGTGGTTTCTTAGAGTTACTTTGGTGTTTCTTTACATAAAATTGATTGAATATGAGAATAGAGGAATGTGTAGTAGAATTTTGTCTTAGGTTAGTTTGAACCAGTCCCAATGCTTTATTCATAAATTAGCCTACATACCTCCAACTTGGGTTATTCCAATTGAAGCTAAAACCTAAACAATATTACTAAAAATCTCTAGGAGAGAACTGGACCTAATTATGGATGAATGATATTGAAATTTGAGATTGAAAGTGGTAACTTGATACTGCCTCTTTGTTGAAACAACTTGTGATATTTGGTACATTTTCATGATTTATAAGTTGAAAGGATATAGTTTTTGATGATATAGAAAATAAAGACATAGGGGAACAAATGTCTAGAAGACCTCAAAACATAATTTGAACGTTTACTATATAAAAATTAAGGAACAAGTGGAGATATGGATTCTGGACATAAGGCATAACCTTGACTCATCATGCATAATTGTGACATGATGAATTAAATTGGGTGAGAATATGTTTTGAAGGAATTGGTAAGTTAGAATGGATAAAATATGGTATTTAAGTGACTTTTGAAGTTATATTTGGAAATGGTGACTAATAGGTTAGCTTACGAAAGTAATAAAAAATATGATTAGCATTCATGTTACACGATTAGATACAAATCTCGAATTTGGTTAAACCAAATATATAATTTTAATTCCTTCTTTCCTAATTTGGAAATAAATGCCTAAGAGAAATGTGTTTTGTGTAGGTAAAAAGGAGTCACCGAATGCGTGATTGTGCTTGGTGATAAGTGTGCAAAACTATGAGTGTATTTTAACTGTTTTATATGACATAATTATTTGAAAAGAATTAATGACATATGAGTGTTCTTTAAATTGATTTTATGCAAATGGTTTTCATTTGATTATGAAATGAATATCTGTACTGAATTTTATGCAAATGATATTTTATAAGTGAATATTGCTAGCATAAGTGTATGTTTGGAAATATATGAGTTTTAATTTGAAAGTTAAATTTTATATGATTAGGAGTTACATTGAAATAATTCAATTATGAATCATCCCATATTTGATTTAGAAAATAAGATGAGTCGTAAATGTAAGAGTTGTTTTTGCCTATGGTACACTGCTAGGCTTTATACATGTTATTATTCTATTATATTTATAGTGGTTAACTTATTACGGGTAAGCAATATAAAACCAGCTCCGTAAATAGTGGTTAACAAGTCACGGGTAAGTGATGTAAAATCAACTCTGTGACTTGTTACGGGTAAACGATGCATAACTAACTCTGTAACTATCGGTATATAATGGTTAACCTGTTACGAGTAAGCGATGCAGAACTAGCTCTGTAACTAATGGTTAACCAGTCGTGGGTAAGCGATGCAAAACTAGCTCTGTGACTTTAGGCTTAATATACCATATGGTAAAGAAACTAGTGGTGGGATCTGTTGAGTAAGGAAAGTCATGAAAATAGTAATTCTACCACTATTTATGTTAAAAGTGATTTAAGAGGTACCGTATGGTACCAATTCTTATGGTTGACTTATGTTTTAGTATTAAAGTTTTCATAAAACTTATTGCCACTGCTGTTTACTGTTTAAGGAAAAAATGAAATGGAAAATAGAAACTTTTATATTATGATTTTAATTTTAAGAAGCATTTCGAAATAGTATTTCAAAAAATTTGAAATTATGTTTTACAAAATGTTATGTTATTACCAGATTTGATGATACACAAATAAATTGTTATGGAAAATATTTTACCATAAGTTTTCTGATTGTATGGAATATTTTAGTCATGTTGTTATAAAAGGCTAACTTTTAGTAAACTGGCTATACTCACTAAGCTCATTTAGCTCACCCTTATTTTTATATTTTTAAACAACCCACCTTAGGTATGCATACAGGGGCTATAGTAATTGGGACTTTTTCATAAGATTAGTTGTATTGTCAGGTGTTGCTATCCTTGTGTCATTTTGATATATACATTTGGGTAAAAAATGGATGTTTATAAAACTTTTAAATGAAATGCTTGAATATGTTTTAGCTTTTTAAAGTTTATTATAGTGATTGTTGAGAATTATTTGTTTAGGGCTACTTGAGTGGACTTGAAGTCCATCATTTGTAGTTGAGAAATTGGTGTGAATATATAACTGTTTTAAAATGTGTTATGCAAGTTTTTGAGATTTGAGAATCTTAGAAAAGCTGTCGTTATGTTGCCGATTTTTAATAAAGCGTTTTGAAAAAAAGTTCCCACTATTTTCTGCACTTGTAAAAGTTAAAGTATCAAAGGTTTTTAATAGTTGAACGGCTTGTCTTTGCAGGAACCCTTCAATTGAGTTAGATATCAATTGGAGGGATACTATTGGGTCATTAGGAGGATTCCACTATTGGGTCATTTCCAGTGTTCATAAAGGATCATCTAAGAATTAGTGGATAATTTTTATCCTCTTATAAATCTAATACGACAAATTCCATGGGAAAAATAAACTTATCCACCTTCATGATAATGTCATCCACCACACCAAATAGTTCCTTTATGGATTGATCCACCAACTGAGTAAGCATTGACGTTAGCTTTACATCGCTGAGCCCCAATTTCCTAAGGATCGACAAAGGCATAAGATTTATACTTGCGCCCAAGTCACATAAACAATTTGCAAATTCTAATTCACCAACCATATAGGGTATTGTAAAGCTTCCATATCCTTTAGCTTAGAAGACGTGTGACTGGTGATAGTAGAGCTACAACTTTCAATTAGTACTACTGCTTGATTCTCTTCCCAAGTCCACTTCTTTGTTAATATATCTTTAAGGAACTTTGCGTACTTAGGCATATGTTCCAAAGCCTTTACAAAAGATAAATTAACTTGCAAAGTTTTCAACTTCTCCATGAACTTTGCAAAATGTGCATCCAGTTTGTTCTTTATCAATCATTGGGGGAATGGAATCTTGGGTGGATATGGTGGAGGGGCAACATAAGGAGGATACTCACTCATGTATACATCCTTCTTCTTCTTTTCTTGATCTTCTTCTAGGTGTGTTTCAGATTGTTTCTCTCCTAATTGCTCGAGCTCTTTCCCACTTATGAGTGTGATTACCTTGAGTTACTCCCTTAGGTTTGCTTCAGTATTTCTTGGGAGACTTCCCACACTTCTTGTAGATAATGCATTAGCCAGTTGACTCATTTGGACCTTTAAGTTATGAATGGACGAGGCATAGTTTTTAGTTACTTGTCCTTTCCAAACTCTTTTAGGCATCATCCATGCTTATGATTTTCCCTTCCAACCTCTTATAAGTTTCATCCATGCTTATGAGCTTGTCCATGATCTTGTAAAATCTAGAGTCATTAGCATTGGAATTATTTTGTTGAAATCCAGGTGGCCCTTAATTTTGCAGTTGGTTACTCACATTGTTTGATCAAGAAAAATTTAGTTGGTTCCTCCACCCAGGGTTGTAAGCCCTAGAAAAAAGGTTGTTTCCTCCTTGATCAAATTGTGAGTCCATATAATTGAGTTGCTCCATATTGTTATTTTGCATTAAAAAACAATTAACGGTAACATGATTAACTTGTCCTTATAAATTACATCCATGCTGAATTGCTCTAACTAGAGTTGATAAAGAGGCTTGCAGGTTGTTTATTTGTCTTGTTAAGTTATCAATTTTAGCCTGTATTGCTGCCATTGAATCGACAACAATGACTCGTTTATGATCTCAGAAAGTCGATTGCTATCTACTTCTTTTTTTATGTCCAAAGGTAGTTGTATTCGTCATCTCTTTAGCAAGGCTTTTGCTTCCTCAATTGTCTTCTACATAAAAGATCCTTCAGAAGCTACATCTATGATGCCCCTCATGGGTGGATTAACTCTATGATATAATGTTTGCAAGAGAAATTCTTTTAACATATTATGATAAGGACATCTCCTTTGCAAGTTCTTGTATCGCTCCCATGCTTTGTATAGTGACTCCCTATCATTTTTTTGGAAATTTGTAATATCCTTTATCAACCTCATTAACTTTGACAGAAGGAAGTGCTTGTCCAAACATGCATGCACCAACTACTCTCATGTTATGATGTGTGTAGGGCCTAAAGAGTGATACCATGCCTTAACTCTATCCTTTAATGTAAACGGAAAGAGTCTCATCCTAACGAAATCTTTCGATATTCTATTATATCAAAAGTATCACATACTTCAAGAAAATTCACCAAACGGGCATTAGGATCATCATTAGCTAACCTATAAAACTACAAGTTTGTCTGTAACATATTTAGCAACACTAGCTTGATCTCAAACAATGTTGCTTGCACCGATGGTCAAGTGATGCCTTAATGTGCAATGTTAAACCTTGGCCTCATGAAATCTATAAGGGTTTCCTGCTAGTTCCCTTGGTTATACTATTTTGTGATTGTTCTTTCGATCTCTCTAAGTCTCGCTCTTCCGATTTTGCGCTATTACCTTGTGATAGCAACAATTGAAGTGTCTTTGGCCTTACTTGAACCTGAGTAATTCTTGTGTTCATATAATAGCACAAACACAAAAAAGGCAAAAAAAAATCCTTAGAATAAAGGAATTCAAATAATATTAAATCAGTTCCCTAATAATGACACCAAAAACTTGTTGAGCAAGTTTTACCTATAACATTATCTATAAGTATATGGATCATAAAATTGTAGTATCAAAGGTATCGAACCCACAGGGAAATAATTAAAACTAAGTGAACCTAATTTTGTCCAAAGTATTAAAATACAATTTGAATTAAAGAAAATAACATAAATTAAAGCAATCAAACAAAATCAAACAAATCATCAAATAACAATTCAGCTGCCATAATTATGTAAGCATGATAAAAGATGAAGCTTAAGATTTACTTTCGTTATTTTTCTCCCTTAATGATTACTGATTCAATTATGTGTTGATCATAAATTTTCAAAGGGTTTGATTACTCTTTCTTAAGACCTAATCAATTAAACCTAATTGATTAACCCTAATTGAATCTAAAAATTCCAAAATTGTAATCTCTCAATTCACAACTCTTTCCATAACACTTCAATTAGTTCTAAAGTTATTTATCGAATAATCAAGTTCTCTCACAAGATCTCTCTATGAATGATATTTGGTTTGTTAATTGTGTGACATATCAATTCACCCACTCTCATTGTGCAAATTAATCGTATAAATTTTAACTCACCCTCTCGATCTATTTCTAAAGTATAAACATGCACCATTAACATAACGCCAAAATTATATTAAATCAATAAAGATCAAAGTCATAAAACAACTTAAGAACAAATCCTAATCTAGAAATTTAGAACATCGTTGATGTAAATAACATCTTTAAATCCATTTTACACATCATGTTCACCGAAAATGACAAAAGGAAATAAAGAAAAACTTGATTTGGAACTAAATCTAGAAATTTGGAAATCTCCAATGTTCTTTTTGATCCTTCATGTTTGATCCAATTTAGTAAGATGGTGGCTGCCATTTTTGGATTTATGTTCTTTTATAGTAATTAGGGTACTGGGGTTGATTGTAGGGTTTTCCCATGTCATTTGGTTCCAAAATTGCCCCGAACATAAAAAAAGATGAAAAATCTCACCTCTAGGAAGTGTCTGTCACGTGTCACAATTATGACATTGGAGAAAAACCTTTTATCACGATCGTGACATAGCATGCACGATCGTGACCCTATCATATAACCCATGCACATTCTAGCTTTCTTCATTCTTCACTTACCTAGTTTCCATCACTAACAAACATATCAAACACATCAAGAAACATAAGATTAAGATCCAAATTCGTGCTCTAAAACACATAACACCTAAAACATAAACAAACAATCACATTAACATAATTCTAAGTCTATACATGCAAAAATCATATGATAAACACCTATAAACGCACTAAAACACCTATGAAAACATAATATAAGCTACACTATCACTATACATGAATTTTTCCCTAAGCTTAAAATCTAATGTACTATTTTATTTTCAAAATTTTAAAACTATAATTAAAATATTTTCTCTATTGCGATTAAAACATTTCAATGCAGTTGGACCTCCTGAACTCATCAAAGGTGCTTTTATCCAATACCTCAATACCCATGTCATTACCTTTCATTTCTCTTAGTCTTATACTCCTTATGGCGTGTTTGGTACGAGGGAATAGGATTTCTATTCCTACCCTATTCCACGGTAATTATAGAACCCTTGTTTGGTTTAAAGTAAACACATAATAGTCATTCCTCGTCAATACATATTCTTCGATTTTAAAGAATACCTAAAACCAACTGAAACTTGTTATTACTTAATCGTCGAATACATAATCTTCTT